>JAQMCX010000022.1:5539435-5552352 GCA_029814765.1 Acanthurus leucopareius
TTTCATCTGCGAATCAAAGCAGGTGACTTTACACAAAACTGGAGAAAATGGACATTATTCAAAGACAAAGACAATGCCCACTCAACTCAATGAGAAGTTGTATGCCCCCTCCTGTACTATTTTATTTTATTTTATTTTATGTTATGTACTGTCCTTGTTCCTGTTGTTTATATATATATATATGTGTGTATATATATACAAAAATAACTAAATAAAGAGTTTAAAAAAAAAATGTGTAGGCAACATTGTTTTACAGTTTGTCTGTATATGTGGGACATTAGATGCGTTTTGTGCAGTTATTTTCTGTTTCTATTTATAATTCTTACTTGCTATAAAATGCAATCGGACAAATTCATAAGAAATTACATGCAGGTAGCCCAAATAAACTATATTTCCAGGCTAGTGAAGCCCCCATGGCTACTTGCACTGACATGTACCAAATTTGTACGGCATGTGTATTAATTATATCTAGAAGTCTCTTGTAAGTTAAACTTAAAGTCAATGTAAAGGCAGCAATTCAGAATTTAGTGTTTGTTGTTGGGCCATTCAAATTTTCCCAAACTCATCCTACATAATTTATGGACCAACTTGAAATTTCACCTGTACATTCTTAAGACATTTGTGATGAAAAGTTGTCACATTTTTTGTTTTTGTTAATGTGTTTCCGTGGTGTGGCATCCATGTTGCGCATTTCCCCATGGCAGTTGAAATTGTTGTAACTTTATTGTTCATTGTCCAATATTCCATAGACTTCATGTATGATAACAGCCCTTGCCTGAAAGGCATCTAGAAGCTTATGTGCTTCTTCTGTCAGGTTGACCAGGTCAATTTCAAATTTAATGAGCAAAAAACTTTATAATACAGTAATTACAAAACCTTTGAGTATTCAATGAAGCTTTTAAGTTCAATGGCTTTTTAGTTTTCAGTATTGTTCTGTTTTTAAATAGAAAGTTGTTATTCAGGAGTGGGTGATGCATTAAAAACTCATGTTGTTTTGAATGTTTCAGAAGTTCCAAAAAATGGTATCTGACAAAGGTCTCAGGATTACGTAGGGAAAAACGGCAACATAATGCTCCCCTGCAAAATGTCACTGCAGTAGCTCTTACTGTATGTTTGACTAAGTGACAACAGGAAACAAGCCTTGTATGACAATCGTTTTTTCATTTCTTTCATTCTTAAGGTGTGGTCTTCATTTCATTAACTGGAACATGATGGACGTAGGAAATAAAACTAAACACCACTGCCAATCATGTAACCTCTTGTTTTTCATTTACAACTCTTTGGTGCCAGGTGGCTTTAAGAGAGGAGGAAGAGTGGCTCGTCTGCTAATCAGAGAGTTGGTGGTTTGAACCCCAAGCTCCCAATGGCTGTTCCTTCTATGTGTAAATGTGTGTAGAAAAAGCCTAGTAAATAAAATGGATTGAAAAGGTATTATAGGTATTATAAAAGGTGTGTATAGAGGACACCTGCCATCAGTGTGTGTATGATTTGGTGGATTCTGACTTGTAAAGCACTTTGAGTAGTTGAAAGATTAAGTGAGATTAAGTGTGCGGATTGGAAAAGCTAAAAATGAATTGCCCTCTCTGTGATTAATGAGGTTGTCTCAGTCTGAGTCTAAGCATATGTTTTTATCTTGTCAAATTTTGTAGTAAGTAAGTAAAAATCATGCCTTGTTTGGTTTAGACAAAGTGATTGTCTTGTTATTGAAGAATATTCAAATTTTTTTGCCTTGAGAAGCTCTTAGGTTGCTTTCATGGTATGTCTTGGTCATTATCTCTTTGCACTGTAAAACATACTTTAAAGGTGATGTAGACAACATTCCTACCTAGCCTAAAGTCACTAACCCTAACCCTAGTTATTCAGGGATTGAACCTGATATTTCCCTAATTTTAACAATCTAACCGGTAGCAATTTAGTTTAGACAGTAAGGACTTTGATTTCTCTTACTTGTTGAGTAGTTGGTCTAGATATGCTGAATCAAACTTTTATACTTTATGATCAGACATTTTCGCTAAGAAACCTATGCGCTTAGGGTTAGGGGTTAGGTTCCAGCCCCCTCCAAATCTGAGCCCATGATCTTGTCACCCTTGCATGTCTGACTGTACAATGCCCACTGTATGTCTAAATACAAATGCTCCCTCCCCTTTTGTTTCTTGTTATTTTTTTATCCTTATAAATGTACATACATACTGCCTCAGTTCCTTTGTCTACCTTCTCTGTTTAGTCCCTTTTGTTAAGCATCACCTGCTTTATTGTATATAAATGCTGCTATTTCATTTGCTCAGGGCCAGCTCACACACACAAATCTGCTCTCTGTGAGTCAATTCACCAGTTTGCCATGTTTTAATAAAGCTCACGCCATCACAGTAAATCCTAAACTGAATTTTGATGCTTTTCCTTCTATCTAGCTCTCCTAAGGATGATACACTCTCCTAATACTTAGTGATATAATTAACTTTTTGCAGGAATCTTGTTCGCTTTCCTTGTATGGACAGAAATGTCATGCATCTTTTCAGAATGCAGATTGAAAGAACTCGAACATGAATTGTGGGTAAAAGTAATTGTAAAAATAAAAGTCTTCTTTGTAAACAGACTAGATTAGAACATTTCAGAGAGAAATTGAGTTCTTGCCCAAATAAAAACAAGCAATTCTTTTGCCTCAGACTTTGGAAGGATGAAAGTAGATGCTGTAATGCAGAATCCCAAATAGCATCACTCACAGATTAAAAAAACCTAACAGCTCAATGGAAGAGAGAAATAACACTATGCATATAGAAAATCCCCCTTAAACCAATAAAACAAACAAAAAACATCAAATCAAATCAGCCAAAGAGGTAAAAAAAAATCAAGTGATGATAAACAAAAACAGAAAGAAAAAGAAAGAAAACAAAACCAACAACATTGACTCCACTGGATACAATAAAAAGAGATGTTTACAGACCTTTGAACCAAAGAGAGATGGTGGGAGATGTTCTCAAGGATGTCAAAAAAAATAAAACAGACATGACTAAGGGAATCAGATTCAGTATGCACAATATAAAAGCCAGAAATGCCAGACATAATGCCACTGTTAAAACTAACTTTGCCATCTGAAATATAGATGCAGATTGATTTCAGTGAAGTTCCCTGCAATCTCTCACACTTTAAAAAAACTACACGTGAGCAAGTACAAACATTGTATTGTGTGATAGCCAAAACCTGTGTAACACGATAGTGACAAGTACCATAAAAAAAGAAAATTCTGGTATACTACTCACTGACCTCTAATTTATTTTGGGAAAAATCACAGTAAACAGGACTGTGAGTAAAGGACTTAAGCTTCTTTTCAGGTACCATTACTGTAGTAAACTGGTCTTGCATTAGGTTGATACAACAAAAATCTAACTTTGCTATATCATTACAGCATACCATTGTTTATTTCACTGTCAGTGTCAATCAGAATAACTCTATGAAATTTAGCACAATAAAACTCATTTGATAGTAATGACATTGGTTAATTTACTGTTGCATACAATACTTGAATAAGGAGACAGAGTTTTAGAGGAAACAAACATGTCTACAGCAGTGTAGTCATTATGCCTTAATATTACGGTGTAAAACTGAAAAATAATAAAAAAAAGTCTAGTCTCCTCCATTGCTGCATGATACCTGAACAAACTGGCTCCTTGCAGAGGTAAGTAAGAATTGTGGGTTGACATGATGCAGTACACCTTGCCATATACCTTCAAATGTATGGAATTCAGGCGCTTGACACAGGACAAGGCAGACGAGGACGCACAAATACATCCAGAGTCTTTCTCACTGAAATGAGCCTACAGGGGTATACAAGCAACCAGACAGTGAAGGTCTCTTTTTTCACAACACATTATGATCGGCTCATATATGTGCAATAAAAACGTGATTAACACTTATATAAAGTTACACACAGGCCTTTAGGTTAATAAGTTAAAGACCAATTTTAGCAGCCTGTCTGTACAGCATCAAGCAGATTTACATGAAATTAGAAAAAGTCAAATTATTTCGTTAGTCCAATTAAAACTGGACCTTTAAAAGCTTTCTTAAAGTCCGACAAACACACCCAAAAAATTCGGTTGGAAAACCCCTTAATCCCTTCATGTATACGGTTAAATAAGACCTAACCTGCCTAGGTGTTCTGTCCATGCTCCACAGTTCTTGCACCAAGCTTTGACCTGGAGGCCAAACAGCATATATTTATAGAAGAAACCCAGGGAGTAAACAGGATGTCAAACGCCCGATGAAGAAGTACACATTTTTGGACAGATGAAGAAACACAGCTTATGTTGTGTCAGCTGAAGGAGTTAAATATTGTTGATTGTTTAGTATGTGACGTAATGGGTCAACCAAAAAAGGATCCAATAGTAACTAGCTGAATGGGGGCATATTTCAACCTACCATACCATGCTATCGTCCTTAAATAAATTTTTGCCTGGTGCATGCATGCTGGGACAAGAACAGTGGTCCAGTTAAATGGCCCAATCGTGCTATAACTGTAGCTCGACTTAACTGTGCATGTAAACATGCTGACTAACTATAGTCAAATACATAAAACCATGGCTGTCCCCCTTTTTACTTTCATAGATAGTATTGTGATGGTACATTGACCACTGAACTGGACATGTCCCAGATTTAAATATTATAAACCAGACTCCTTATTGATGGTCGATTTGAAGTGTGCCCCAAAATTTTCAGCACCTGGGTGCACAAGTGAGCTACGAGTCACTTCAGTTATGAAGGATAAGGTACCACCAATGAAGGAGGATTTTAAATCCACAAGTAAAGGGGTATTCCAGTGTTCATAATGTGTACATAAGAACTATTTAGTTCTTAGGGGAAGCCAAACTGTTGCCACATATTGGTAAGGTAAAGTACCATGATAAAGTTATTTCAGACCATGCCTCTCTCTCTCTGTCTTTAAATTTAGAAAATTTGACTTAGCCTGAAAGAATATGAAAACTCAACCCACAATTGTTGAAAGAACCAGAATTCAATAAATATATTAAAAAACAAATTTCCTTTATCCTAGAACTAAATGATCTTCCTAGAAAATCTTTATCATCATTAATATATAATACATAATATATAATATATATATTATGGGAAGCTCTGAAAGCTTACTCAAGAGGGACTATCATATCTTTTCAAGTTGTGAGAAAAAGAAAAAAACATGTGGGGTTGGTGAATCTAGAAAACTAGACTAATTGTTTGGATAGAGACAGTGACGCACACCCTTCTACAGAACTGCATAAAAAATTCTTTCCTCGAGATACAACTATATAAACAATACAATCAGCATGATATAATAAATCAGAATCATATAATATAATCAGTATTTTGAATATTTATGTATATTTTCGTAAATATTTTGTTATTTTTCTTTTTGGAGGGTTTTTTTGGCTTTCTTTTTTTAGTTGACAATAAACTGATTTAGCATAATAATAATCATCAGATGCAGCACTACTTCTAACTAACCAGTAAACTAAGTTAGTAAATACAAGTGGAGGAGGACACTCTGGAAAGCAGTCCAATCCAGTGTCCAGTGTTTCCCCTACCATTCCACTTGGGGGCAGCCTGCCCCCCAAACGCAACCTCCCATCCCCTCAAAGAGAAAGACGTAAAGCATGAGCATATCTTACATGTGTTTGAAATAAAGGCATTATAAAATGCTAAATAACTTGCTGTCTGCTCAAGGAGAAGCCAGTGCTGACATTGAGACTGCAGGAAATACAGGGTTCCAAATTGTAACCATTTTGGTCGCATGTGCTCACAAAATTTCCGCTGTGCCACCTCAAAATTTATTTGGGAGCATTCGTGCAAGTGCAAATAATTGCTGAGATGCAACCTATTTTTCCATTTCTCTATTACACATTTGCTAATTCAGTGACCAGTGGTTGATTAGTAATGACTGCTAGGAGGTCCAGTGTACTAATCAACCACCGTTCTGTTCAATCTCACACTTACTAATCAATTATACATCAACTTAACATTCTTAACTTTAAATGCTGATTTTAAATTTGGTCTATATTAGCCTTTAATTACTCCCTTTAAAGGTACAGTGTGTAGCAATTATTGGCATTCAGCAGAGATGTTGCTTGCATGATGCCGCTGAATACTCTGATACTTCACACTGTACCTTAAACTCAGCTTCATTGTCTTGTGACAGGGAGCTAACTAGTGCAAAATCAGAAGAGCTGAAGAGAGAAGATGGAGAAAACAAACTTAAATCAGGGGTAAAGCACTGTTTTTATCAGTACTAGAGTGCACCTATTATGTGGGGGCATGTGTGTATGTGCACTGTTAACGTGTGGCTCCTTTCAGAGGTTTGTATTACTGCCCCTGCTTTGACAGGTTTGCATTGTATCAGTAAATTGTGTAACATATATATATATAAATATGAAAACATAATCAGTGATGGCATACCTGACAAAACCATAGACTAATCATGCTAATTGGTCACTAATGGCACATGGGCACATTGATTACTCTTGTTTACACAGTGCGCTTAGGCTGCCTAGGCCACAAAGGCTAGAAGTGCATGTGAGCAAGTTCACACAATGCATTATCAGGGGTTTATAACCGATTTGGGGCATTTTGGATACCAAGTGACTCTACTGTAGTACGTACGTCCACACAATGCATTAACAATCATGTTTCTAGTAACAACTTCATATCGGAACTCACTCTCCTGCCTCACATGCAAACAACAGTCCATACTTCATTTCCCCTGTCACCCTGGCTGGTGATGATATCCATGTCATCACCAGCAGGGGCGGCATTGTTCACAAAGCTCTTATGAGTCTCACATAAGCTAGAAAGGCAAGAAAAAGAACACCAGGAGATTCCCTCATTTATTGCCCAGTTTCTCTGGGAGTCATCTAGCTTTTGCTACACAGACTCCTTGGCCCAGACAGAGATGAGACACTGGACCTCACTTGTGGTCCAGGCATGACAATCCATCTTCAATGACATGACAGTGTTTTGAGTATTTGTTGGCATTGTGGGCTTTATTATGACCCCTTGGCGCAAGTAACTATGTGCTTCCAGCCACTGGAGGGCTGTCACAGATAAACTCAGTTGGTCGGGGCAGTCGTTAATGTGTGTCAGTATGCAATGTATCTACACAACTAATCCAATCCAGATAAAATCGTCCCAGACAACCTTCGTATGCGGATATCAAACCATTTTCAGCATGCATTTAGGTACGTCTACACAAAGCATCAAGGATTAACACTTTGTATTGGAATGCCCTGAAACCAGTATAAACTCTTGTGTTGCACTGTCAGGCAAAAGATACAGAAGTATTCGCTGCTGTACCACCAGACTACAGAGCAGCTTCTTCCCTCAGGCTGTGAGACTACTTAATGCACCATCTGCACTCTACCATGTTCCAATGTTAATAATTTTATTCTATTTTTTATACAATCAATTAATCAATCAAGAGGGAACCACATTTTAATTTCATTATACAACCTGTTGTATAATGACCATTAAACTTCCTTGTATCCTTTTAAGTAAAAGCACTTACATTCCACCACAGATAGTCACTGATACTTTCATAAGTAAAATGCTCATAAATGCATTAGGAAAAAAAAATATGGCAAACAACTGACTTGAAAACTTTTTTTTTTTTTAAATACTCCAATTTTCACTAAGAAAAAGAAGTCTTAGGGCCCCATTCAGGTGTGATCTAGCAGCGCTAATCTATATACTGTAGTTGTGGTGCACCAGTGCTACCAAGTAAAAAAGTTCATATCTAGCTCTGAAATACTGATCATTTATGCAGTATTGCCAAGACATTACACAACCCTGACACCAGTGGTTTGTTTGATCAGTTTAAGGAAAAATTTGGATGACTGGGTTATTTAATCTTAAAACAAATTTTGAGCATTTTTTTTTACATAACTCATTCATCCAAAATTATTTTTTTTTGTAGTGATAGAAATAAGGTCCATTTTCACGGCATTAGCTCATTCTGCCTGCAACACTACATTTACACAGCCTTAGTTTACAGAACCAGACCTCATTCAGGCATTCTCATGGACTAAAATGCCTTAGGAAGTTTTTTCTTCCAGTGGTCATAAGACTTTTTAGTTCCATGCACTTTGTATATAACTAGGCTAATTTATAAAGATGCACTTATGATGCAGCTTATCCTATGGGTCTTTTTTACTGTTGAGTTTTATAATGTTGACCCTCTGCCCTCTGTTTTTTAGATTTTAGTCCTTAAGTTTTAGTTTTAGTCCTTTAGCCCTTCAATTACCTTCAGGATTCTTATCTAATCTAATCTAATCATTCACTGCTACCCACTGCATATACATAGGGTGTGCAATAGGCGTTTCTCCTGTGTCAAAAGATGTCTGTCATGCAAGGCATGATGCAAACAGTTCCCAGTGGTCACTGAGGTGTTGATAGGAAGGAATAGGATATTGCTTTCATATTATATCAAAGCTCCTTGAGGAAAAAAAGGAAAAAAAAATGTCTTTACCAAGAATACTCATCCACACAGCTGAAGAGAAGGACACAAGGAGGAAACTTGCTGCTGCCATGATAGCACAGAACAACACTCGGATACTAAAAAACAAAAATGAAAGAAGTGTTTGCAAAATTGAGGAATAAACAGAATTTGGCATAAAGTCAACCTTCTATAAAAGCCTATCCCATCTAAATCCTGGTCTTTATTTGTTGACAAAAAGTAATGTCAAGCACCAAGGTAATCATCCAGTTTTAACTTTTGGTACTAAAACATTTCTGAATGACACTAAATTATTGAAAGACATTTAGATATTCTAAAATATAGACAGCTTAAACCTGCAGTTGAAAGTGCATGTGTGGTTTCATACAGTAACATTAGAAGTGGAAAAAGTCTGTTTTTTGTGTGAACAGTACTTAAAAATTTCCTGTATTAAATTCATTTGCAAATAATCACTTGGGCCTTGAGGAAGCGAGGCTGTTGGTTTTAACGATGGCCTTGATCTTTTTAAGCAAGTTTACAAGTAAAATCGGTGCCTTACCCATAAGACAGTTTATGGATCACAAAGGGAGCAAACAGCTTAATGATGAGTGTTGGAAGGATGTCAGCTAACAGCACAGCCTGAGGAGAAAAGCATCAGAACTGTAATTTAGAACAAGGGTAACAGCTAATAGCTTAACTGCTTTATTAGCAGTTAAGGTCATTTGTGTTGTGGAAGGGAAGTCCACTTACAGCAGTAGATTCAGGATTGCAGTCATAGAGGTGACTACTGTTCCCACCTCGAAAATCTGCAGCCAATGTGGCGGAAGTCTGGATATAAAATAAGAAAATAGGTAAAAAGTGAAAAACTGTGCTTTATAGTTTTATATCCCTAATAGAGCTGCAATGATTGATTATTTATCTTATTACGGATTAATAATAAATCAAAAGAAAACCTTGTAGCCAAAAATATTGGCAATACATCAACTATTTAAGAGATTTTTTATTTTAATAGTACTGAGGGTCGACTGATTATCAGCCTTGCAGACATTCAGTATTTTTCCAATTTTCTGTATCGGTACTTCTGGCCACTAAGTGATACCATGCTGCACTGGTTTAGGCAGTGGCAATAGTTTTCCAAGTGAGGAAATAGTATAGCCCTATTCGAAGTTTGCATTATCCAGTTGAAATTTATATACACTTTTTTGAGTACCTTAAGATATTATCATCACTTAAGTATAGGCTAGGCTATTATGTCATGCAAGATAGATAACAAAAACAAACACAATGGTCAGTTATCATTTTGACATATAAAGTGATGTGACTGATTCACGACATCAACCTATGCACTGAGTAACATCACCACTCCCTGTGTCCAAACCTCATTGATTCAAGGAAAGCACATCATTGGTTAAGCGGGAAGCCCAGCTGTAATGGAAATGTAAATCATTTGTCATGCCGTGTCAACATGCCAAGTCTTGCTGAGCAGAGCTGCAAATGTGTACAGAAAAAAGCCATTGTCACTCACCACTCTGCTTTACTTAATGTCCCACCCACAACATTATTTGGCTGATGTCACGCAAGTAATAGCTAATCAACAATCGGTGTCGCTGACATGCACAGACAACACAGAGAGCATGCACAGTAGGAATGAAGGAGAGTCTCCGTCGGGGTTAGAGGCACAAAGATTGGAAAGTAAGGTAAAGTTGATGTAATGTTAAAGTAATGTATTTAAATTTCCAAAGTTAAAAACATTACCTCCATACTAAACAAAACACCAAACACAATCCTGTGAGCTATTTCTATAATGACAGTTTCCCAGTTATACCACTGGACATGCCCGAATAATGATGTTGCATAGATTATGTTAGTCTGCAATGTTAACTATAAATCATAGATATGTACACGTAGATACTGCATCCAGGGTTGTGAGATGTGTCAACGTGGCCACAATCGTGTCAGAAATTCTGACCACAGTGCATCCGGCAGATGTTAATATGCCATACTTCTGTGCCGCTTTTGGATGTTCCCATGAAAGAAACACCAAAACTAAGCAAGAGATAAATCCACCAGGGAGCACCACCCTTAAGAAGGGCAATGATAGCCAAATTGTTAAATCAGTCTCATGAAATTACTAACGATCAATTTAGAACTATAATAAATAGTTAACTTAATAATTGTGATCAAAGTAATCCAATCAATTGTTAGTAAACGTCAAAGAATTTGGAGTTCCACAGCGCAGAGGTTGGCATTATTGATTCTTGCACATCATTTAACAGGTAAACAAATGGCTTTATGTCCACTTGACAAATACTAGAAAATACTCACAATTCTTATCTAAAAAGCACTATGTACATTTTACATGTGTGTATGTGTGTATGTGTTTGAGTGTGTTTGGGTGTGTTCAGTGGGCAGACAAAGGCATGATGGCTGACTCAAAATGGTGATCAAATAAAGAGGGGGGTTAGTGACACACAGGCTACTCACATGCCAAGTTACTGGATGTGCCTCCAGTCCTCTATTTGTGTAAAATGTACACTTAACTTAACAATAACCCAGCCTAGGCTTAAACCTCAAAGAACACATCCAATAAAATCATTGCAACAACGACAAAAGGTGGACAGTTTTGTGTTCAGCTGTGCTACCTTATGCCCAGTTAAGTAACCAAGTCTTTGGTAGGAAAAGATTTCCTTTCCGGTGCATTGCTTTGCAAAGTTCATGAGGCCATGTGGCCATGTCGAGTCCAGCAAGCTGCAGGTTTATGAGGCTTTCTGATGGGTTACATGCTGGTTTGGCCCTCTGAACCCTGTATCTTTGAAGACTACTGGTTGCTCCCTTATTCCTTCAGTTAGTAGCTTGGGGCTAACCTTGGTTTATGATTTCAGCTGCTTTTATTCTCAGCTGGCAGACATTGTGTCTTGGCAACTGTTGCTGACTTAAATTGTACACTCCTGCTCAGTCCTTCGGCAGGCTCTCGCGTAGCTATTCCTGGAACAGAGTGCAGCATAGAATCTGCATTGAGTAGTACTGCTGGAGAAGTTGTCTTGAGGAGGGAACAAGGACTGCGTCAACTGTCCTGTGGGGCTGCTGAGCCCTGTACTGTTTCCTTCTCTGAGGGGTTGAGGAAGAGCAAGGACTGTGTCCTCTGCCTCTGACAGGGGGCTGCCAGAAAGAGAGAAATGAGGGGGCAGAGGTGGGTTTTATTGACTGAGTTCACACGTAAGTGTGGAACCTGAGGTACTCTGGGAAGTTGAGTTAAGTGTTCATCTGAGTTCCTGATGGTGTTATTTAGGACCCAGATTTTACACGAGCTGTGATTTGCAAGGCCTTTCATTATTTTTCTCACATGGTGAGGTCCTAACAATACCAAAGGACTGTTTAGTCCTATGTAGTTGCCATTACAAAACTGATGATTGTGACAGGACTAGATAGACATCAAATCATTGATGTAATTGTTGTATTGTTACAAAGTGCATTTATTCTTTCTGTCCAGGTTTCCATGAGCAAAAACTGTTGTTTATACAGTTGAATGAATTAAATCTATATGTTGCTCCTTATCAATGTCTTGAAGTAAACATGTAACCCTGAGTCATTTTTTTTATTTTCACTATTACAAAACTATCATTTGCTAATTAGTATAATGTAACTATTACAGTGCAACCCTGGCAACCCTGGCTGATACACCTTACATTTTAATGGGATGCAAAATTTGAATTACTGTCTACATAAGATAAAGCATTTTGGTACGAACCCCTGCATTTTTAATGACATCAAGTATCCTGTACCATAAATACAAGTCGGTCATTTGTGACAAATCAAACAGCTTGAAAATCTGTTGAAAATTCAGAGTTATGATGATATTAATCACTAACAGACCTCTGCCTCCTCTGACTAATGTAGTAAGTGGGTCCAGCTGCCACTGACACAAGAGGTCATATATCTATGACTATAAACACTAAGTACTAATAGGCCAGTGCAGCAGAGACTTATTTCAGTGTTCACACAGCAAGTGTGTCATTTCTTATCAATGTGAGATTGTGTTTTCCCATATTGTATGTAACATTACCCGACAATAAATGAAAAAAAAACAAGGCTATTTTGTTATTTTTAGCACTTAGCATAGAAGAAATTGTTACAATCTTAGTCTAATCCTGTAGTTATGTGCCCGTTAATAGCAATGTTGAGGCAAATTTGTATAAAATTATTAGGGCCTAATAAATTTCATACAATTTTTTTTTCAATGTCCTCAAAGGTCTGTGCATGACTTTTAGGATTTTCCTGTGGTACCCCATCGAATTCTGATGTTTCACCATAAACCTTGAAGTTATTATAACTTTACTATACAAGCTCAAATGTTCTCAAAACTTGGCATGGTGGACAAAAGTCCAGGCCTGACGACGTCTCTAAGCAAAGGTTTTGTCAGTGTAATAACGTGCCTCCTACATTATTA
>JAQMCX010000022.1:5552452-5576459 GCA_029814765.1 Acanthurus leucopareius
ATTATAATCAAAGTCCTAATCAATTGTCAGTAAAAGTTGAAGGATTTGGAGTTCTGCAGCGTAGAGGTTGGCAACATTCACTTTTGTACAAAATTAAACAGACAAACAAATGACTTGTTCAAAAGCATTTATTTAACACATACCAAGCAAAACACACTATATCTAAACTACAAGCATATGCACTATTTAAACGTGTGTGTGTATGCGTGCATGTGTGTCTGTGTCTGTGTCTGATGGGCAGACAAAGACAAGATGGCCAACTCAAAATGGTGGTTAGGACTGCATGGCTTAAACAAAGAAATCTAAAACAAAGATGGCCGAACCGAAGATTATGGCCAACACCACACGGCTAGTGGGGGGAGGTTAAACGTTTCTCTCTTTCTTTGTTAAGGCTCAATGCATGTAAACTAAAGGTGCCAGGTCAAGAGAGGGGGGCGTAGTTTCACACAGGTTACTAACATGCAAGTTACTGGATGTGCTTCCAGTCTTATATGTATGGGAAATGTGCAACTAACTTAACAATAACCAAGCCTAGACATAAAGCTCAATCCAATAAAATCATTGCAACAATGACCACAGCTGAATAATTCTCTGCTTAGCTGAGCTATCTTGTGTTAGGTTATGTCCAGTTACATTACCAAGTTTTTTGAGGGAAAAGATGTCCTTTTCGGTGCCTTGCTTTGTCAAGTCCATGAGGCTACAGGCTTGTGATGATGTTAATTCCAATAAGCTGCAGGTTTGTGAGGCTTCCTGATGGGTTACAGACTGGCCTGGCCCTCTGAACTCAGGGTCTCTGAAGACCACTGGTTGCTCCTTTGTCCCATAAGTTAGCAGCTCGTGGCTAACTTTGGTTGTGACTCTCTTTGCTTCTAAGTCTCAGCTAGCAGATCTTGTGTCCTGGCTGCTGATGCTGACTTAACTTTATGACTACTGGTTGATCCTTTGGTAGGCTCTCATGTTGCTGCTCTCAGTGAGGAGTGCGGTGTAGCAATCTGCATGGAGCAAGACTGCTGGAGAAGTTGTCTTACTGAGTCCTTGGCCCTGTGGGGCTGCGCAGAAGAGAAAGAGGACTGCGTTCTCTGCCCTGTAGGGCTTCTCAGAGGAGAAAGAGGAGAAAAGCTCCTCTGGAGAAGAGACAAGAAGAGAAAGATGTGGGGGCAGAGATGGTTTTTATTGTCTGTGTTCACACCTAGGTGTGAAATCTGGGGGACTCTGGGAAGTTGAGTTTACTATCCTTTATCTGAGTTCCTGAGGGTCTCATCTGGGACTCAGATTCAGGCCAGATTACTCACTAAGGTGTGGTCTGCAAGGCCTTTCTTTGTCCTATTCACATGGTGAGGTCCCAACACTACAGTTTTCAATTTTGAAGTTGATCATGATCCTTTCTTCATCTTCCAATTTAATGAGAATCCTTCTTTGTACTGGTCCTTGTCAAAAAAACTGTCTTTGGTTGGAGCCGAATGTGCTCCTCTGGCCTCTAACACAGGGAACACATGTTTCGAGCCCCTGCTTGTGCTATGCACAAGCTGGGACTATGCACAAGCAGGGGCTTGAAATTGATACGCCACTCACACGAATTTCAATCCCAGGAAATTCCAAAGATGAACTAGTAAGGTCACACAAGTTTGTCAGAAACCATAGGGTGAGACACAGTTTCCATTTAAGAAGAAGAACAATTTTATTCAACAAAACTTAATTTCAAAATACCCAAACATAAAACTTAAATGTCATGACACAAGGATTTAATAACAGTGGTATGGCGATATAAAGTCAGCACTCAGCCAGAGGAGTTATGACAGGGCTGGGGCTTACCATGGCAGCATGGAACCAAAAGGGAAAGAAGTTTATAACCTAATCACCCATGACACCACGAAAAAAATTTGTAAAAAATAGCACCATCACCAAGGGGATTGGACTGCTGCTCTAGGCTCGCAATACCTAACCACCAAAGAGAAGGGAGTTAGTAAAAATATGCTATGAAATTCTGCACATTATAACTGGTGAAGACAACACCAATGATCAAATGAAATGACAAGAGACTAAAAGCCAGACAGCCACAGTATCTAAAAGCGCAATAACAGCCCCAGAAGAGCCAAATATCCCCCCCAAAAAAAAACTGAAATAGCACAGTGCAACACAGGGTCTGTCAGAGCCAAAGCAGTGAGACTTTAAGAGCCCCAGGGAGTTTGTAGTCAAAAGTCTAAAAGAGCAAAAAGGAGACTTAAAGAGCCCCCAAAGAGCCAAAACAGCCCCAGTCCATCAGGCTCACCGACTGACCCATTGGCAGAGATGCATCCTGGACCCGCTAATCATGCCACTCTTTCTGTCAGGCAACAGCCAACAACCACTAACACTCACTGATTGATTACCTGTAGTGTGATATGGGATCCAAAACACCTTAAAAAAATGTGGGGCTGATAAATCAAGGACCTCTTGCAGCTCCTTCTTTGGTCTGAGTGAAAGTGGCTTAACACCAAACATATTGAAGTCCTACAGACTCAATACATAATATTCAAGATTTCAGGAATGCAAGCTAAAGCAGTCAGTTACAGTCTGTACTCAATTTATGCAACGCCAAGACAAATATCATACAGCCACTCTCACAACTACACAATCCCCCAAAAATCACATCCTGCAATAGAATCCATAATGTGCACTTGCATACCTCTACCTTCCTGGCAAACACCCAGTGAGAAATTAGCACCTGCCAGAGTGCCTGTAGCTGCTAGCGTTAGCTCTGGGTGTCTCCGCTATGTTTTCGGTGTCATCCCAATTCAGCTTTTTAGTAGCTAATATGAAGTTAGACATCAATGAACCTGCTTCCTCTACGGCATATTCCCCCCACTTGATGCATACTGAATCTATGCTTATCAACCCTAAGTGGCTAGGATGCCAGAGCAAGAAAAAAACTCACTGTGTTTTAGGCTGTCCAGCGTGGTAACGTTAGATCATGGTTGGCTGACCTTTTGCAACAACGCCACACATGAAAGCAGGAGATATTACCTGTACATTAAATGGCTGTATTAAAAAAAACACTGCATTATTTTGTTTGTATTTATATGTGAAAAAAATGTTGTGCAACTTGAGTAATAAAGGACACTGTGCATGTTTAAAATATATTTTAGCAACTATTGCAGATGAAAATTATTTTTTAAGATTTTTCCCAGGGACTCCCCAAAATTTTGCTGTTAAGGCTTGAGGTTGGTCTAAAGTGTCAATCAAGGGGGCTCAAGATCCCTTAAGAACACTCGTATTTCACACCCAGGATGTGCCATTGCCTCTGCCAGACTGGAACATCATCAAGTAGAGGTAATAGAAGATGAGATTTGTACAGCCCCAACTGCTGTCATGGGCTAAGAGAACTTGTGCAGTATATACTGAACACCTGTTTGCTCCTACTCAGTCAATACAGACAGATTAAGTTTTCTCTACCCTGTCTGACAATGAAGGAGCTGTTTGGGAGGAAAGAGTTGCCATTGTAGACTTCACCTCAGTCACATCTGTGGGTAGGCCAATGACTTTGGCAGCACTAATGATGTCAAGACCAGTCTATGGGTGAAGGAGAACCTCCGTCGCCCAACACTGAACATGGTGGGAGGAATGGGAAAGACTGGCAGTATGGGATTTCAAACCACTAACCAAATTAGCATGGCCATGAGAGAAAAGCCCACTTAACATCACTCTCTCAAGCAATATGGCCGATCTGCAGATTGAAAGACCACTGCAAGAAGCCTGACGTTGGGAGAAGGGGCCTACAGGCACGCTACTGACTGGATGAGCTGCTTAAGCTGCTGCTGTTGACGTTTCAAGAGCACCATTAGTGTGGCCAAATCTGGCCCTTGGGAGTGACATAAGGAGTGAGCTGAAAGCAATCCTTCATTCTATACTGACAGCCAGAAGTGGATGGCAGAGAGAGAGGCTACATACCCTTGCACCCCCTGGAAGGCCCTCCCTTTCCACACTAATCCTCAACATGTAGCTTTAACAGAGTGACAGTGGGTTGGCATTGAACTAACTGGTTGAGCTTCCAGCAGAAAGAACTGATACGAACATGCTCAAACACCTGCATTGGGCATCCCATCAGGTGCACCCTGCTTCACCTGTGCTATGATAGCCATAAGGGTCAAGGAAAGCTTGCTCAAATCCACCTCAAAATTGGTCAGATAAGCCCTAGCATATTAAAGATGATGCTGCTGTTGTGACTCCTGTTTGCCTTGACCAAATACCTAAGCTGTGGCTGCATAGCAAGTTTTGATGTATAGCCAAAACAAAGGAAGTTGTTGTTGAAGGTCATGGGATGTGCAGAAACTTACAAAACTTGCCACACATGTTGGGGGTGTCATACATGTACATAGGAAATGTGTGTCCAATTTGTGTGTGGCTTAACTGCTGAATAGCCCTACAACATTTTAACAAAGTGGCCTGCACAGTAGATTTCACCTACATTGACAGAATTTACGAAAAAGCCTTTTGGTGCCATGTAACAAAAAACATTATTATATTTATAATTATTATTATCATAATTAGGATCCAAACACCTAAGGTGCAAAGAAATTATTGTTTTTTGAAGAATTGTCGAAAGGACTTGATCCTATAAAATTTCATATTATTAAGAGTCTCTGTCTAAGATATCCACAATGACCAGTTTAGCATTAACACCTATATGTACGAAATTCTTTCAGACACTTGCTATACCAAGACTATCAAAAAGAAAGGGACCTTAATCAAACAGGAAGCAGGCCATTTTGAATGTAGTTGCCTTTCTCTAGCTTTTCCTACATGTTGTTCTTGAACAAACGACCACAGAATTAATTACACCAGCTTAAATTTGATTTGTGCAATCTTAAAATCTCTGTGATGAAAAGTAATCAAAAGCTACTGTTGTTGATTAACAGTGTGTCTGTAGCATTTGGGCATTTTGCCATAAAAAAGGAAGTGCGTATATCTTCAATATACATTGTGCAATATGCACCAAACTACTTATGATAGATTTAAGCCCAGGACTTGACACATCTCCATGCCAAAATTCATTCATAGTCATTGAATCGACAACAGGAAATGACATTTTATACATGGATATTCCTTACAATAAAGGTAAACTTGATCCATCTTGTTTGTCCGTTTAATCTGCCTTGGCAACTTAATGATAAGAAATTTTTTTTCATGACATGTCATTGCCATGATTATTATTCTCCACGACACGCTGACTAAGATTACATTCTGAGGAAATTGACATGCAAATCACAGATTGCACCCATATTGGCAACATAAAGGACAACTTTTATAACAATCCTCATATGATTTACATTCAATTGTCATGGTGTAGACAACATGCAACATGCCCTGACACTCATGACACACGACCAAAAATCCAGTCAGCCACTTATCTCATGTGCAAGTACCAAATTTAGAAGGTCTATATAAAATATCAAGATCTACAAAAGTCTCTTGAGATTATAAAGTAAACTCAATTTGAAGTCACCCATATTAAGATAAATGATCCACTAAAATGGCTTTGAGTAAGATGAGAGGATCAATATTAGTAACCTGCCTGTGGATTTAGTAAATAAAGTGGACTTATTTGTTACCTTACCACAAAGACTTTGATCACATGTGACAGTTAGCTTCAATTAAAAGCAAAAAAAGCAAAAAAAAATTAAAAATGTGTTAAAAATGCTTCTTCTCTTTGCATGTTGTGTTTTTTTTTCTTTTAGGACAGAAAAAAAGAACAAACAAAACTCTATCGATCCAAAAATACCAGTGGTTCTTTTTATGTGGTTTGAACAATCATGCAAGTAGCACCTTTAAATACATTTTTTTTGGACTGTGTATTAATTGATCATGTCTTAGACAAGAGCAGATTGAGCACCACCATGAGTTTATTCTGATCCCTTCTTTGCCACTCCCCCTACGAGCTCTTATCTTACAAGAAGTGGTACATCTCATCAAAAGGCACATATCATGGCACCACAGGCAAACCTTTACAGAAAAAATTAAAAGGTTAGTGACTGAGTTGAAAATGAAACCATATTAATGAACTTAAATAACTGATATATCTGTCTTGATATTTTTCTTCATGAAGTTGAATGTTTATGGATCATTCACTTTAATAACAATTACCAGCAACTTTCAGTAAAATTAATTTCTTACTTATGCTTCTAAATCTGTCTTTTAAATATTGGATGAAGGATTAGAAAAAACTTGTACATATCTGTAAGGCAACTTTTCCACCATCTCTTCCACCCCAACTGAAAAAAAGATATTGGGAAATGGGAAACCTAGTCATTGTTCTGAAAATCTACATTAAATAAATAAATATAAAAAACAAAACAAAAAACAACTAGTAATGTAATATTTTGTGAGCTGATCAGTGTCCATCCATATTTCAAAGTCTCTTCCTTGTTGTTGAAGTTACTTAACAGCTTTGTATACTTAATGTCCAGACTGACCACTGGCTTTCTCTACACACGCTAATCTTTACTTTATGATTCAATTAACTTCAAATTTCATCATCTTAGATACACATAACATGCATGCCCTATTTGTTCATCCTTAGTGTAAAAAATTAATGACACAAAAGCTGTGAATATTTGGACTGAACTGCTATTTATCATAAAATACAACCAAATAAAAAAACAAAATTATCCCACTGTTGTGCAAACCTACTTTTAATTTTTGACAACAAAATTTTCAAAGGTGTTGCATGTGTTAACTGGTCTAATTACTTTTGCATGTAGAAACAGCCATTGTCCTGCTCATAATAGCAGGTTTGTCTGCTACTGCAGCTCTGGACTTGAATCTGAGAGAGGTTGAGGAGAGCTGCTGGTTCTCTTTGTCTGTGTTACCAAGGACTTCCTCCTCTCGTCCTCCTCAGACTTCTGCTTCTGTGCCTTTGTCTTGAACCTCAGCCCATGGCCTGTAAACCAAAGAGGAACATATAGTTTCATTGTAAGGGCCTAAGCAATGAAGAGTATGAGGACCTATTGTTATTCTAAAGATTATTAGGGCCAGAGCACTTTTGGTGTGAGGATTAAATTGTTTTTCAAGGAATAATTAGGGCTTGAGCACTGAGGGTGTGGGAACCCTTATGTAATTAAGAGAATTCTTTGTCTTCTCACACATCAATTGGCTTTTGATGGCTTAAACTTACTAAAAAAACTCATGAAGCTTGGCATAAAATGCAGGAATAGAAATAAAAAAGGTGAATCTGGGTCCCTGAATGAACAAGCCACTAGAACAAAGGCAGCAAAGACACTTGTGTTCACTATGCTGGTGACTGAGCTTGAAAAGAACCAAACCAGCATCACTTAGCTGACACAATTAAGAGCTGTCTTTCACCAATTAAAAATGCACTGGACACAGTTCCACTCACATTTGAGCCTACATCAATCATCTGGCTGACGATAGAGAACGGATGGAGAATGCACTCGCAGACTACAGTGATATAATTGCCATGCTGGAAACTGCAGTGACTGGCCTGAAGTCATAGTGAACAGCAGTGGTGGACCTTCAAACGGTAAATGACCGTCTCAAATACCAGCGAGACGGCTTTGAGAACCATGCCAGGCACTGCAACGTCTGTGATTGGAATTCCTGAAGGAAGCAAAGGCCAGTTTCCTTTGAAATTCATGTCTGAATTTCTTGTTGAAGCTTTGAAAGACAAAAATTTCAGCAGACCATCAGAGCTGAACCATGCCCATAGGGCACCTGAGCCAGGCGAGCACCAGTGCCTGTTCATTTTCTGTTGCCATCAATATATCGTATATTCAAGAGTCAAGTTCCTACTTTACAAAAGAGGGATTACTTCACCATGCAGCATCCAGCGAGGCTCCTGATATATATTATTATTAAGGGACTCAATACTTATTTGATTTGGCAGGGACGGCTGATACATTTTAAGACCAGTGCATCAGAACAAAGACATCAGATCAGGCCATCCAAGAATGCTTATCCAGTGGGTAGGCAAGTGGGCGATTCAACTGGGTTGTAAATAAACTGTCCAAAGATTTTGAAAGTGGAAATCAGGCAGTGAATCAAGTTCATTGATGTGCTAAATCAAAGTCCCCTCTATTCAACAATGACTTGACATTGATTGAAAATGTAAACATATACAAGAAAAAACAACGTTCCCTTACTTATTTCCTAGCACGGACGCCGCAATCTTTCACCATTGTAACCTGTGTCATCACCGGGTTGGTTAGTATCACAGGAGTTACAGAGTTAGCAGTGACGGTCCATGACAGAAAGTGAAAGATGGAGCCACAATGACAAAAAGGAGGCCACTACTGTATTGATCCTGCTTTTACTATTGAGTTTTACAGGGTAAAAGCCACAGACTGAATAAAAAAAAAAGCTAAGGGCAAAAAGAAATTTTTATAAACTACTGCTGGAGCGTGAGGCTGTACTGCGGCGCCGGCTAGCAGCAATAAAAAGAGCAAATCCCCCGATGGGCGCTGACTCCAGGGCTTGGAGTAAACATTTTTTGGAGGAAGATTATGTAGAAATGAAGACATTTTAGTCAGGCAAAAACTGATTTTTTTGTTGGATCAACAGACTCAAGCCTGAGGCTGCGCCCTCTGTTTTTAATTTTAATGAGTACAGCCCTGGCTCTACCTACCACCTGAAGCACTCTGACCATAGCTATAGGCAGGAGAGAGACAGGTAGGGCAACCCACAGCAGTTGCACGGTAACCATACTGTTACTCAACTGTCCCCATACCAAAATGCAAAACTCACACACTTTCACAAAAGTGTCCATTTCTCTCACTGAACACACCTGTCAGTCCAAACAGCCCTCATGAAAACCTGTTACCGGCAACATTGGACGCGCCCTGTAAATTTCCACAGCATCTCTACAGCATAGGAGTTATCTGTTTAGTTTAAGTTTCAGTTGATCAGATGTGAGGTCAGCTATATGCATTTATCTTACTGCTCTTGGCATAACTTACATTTATCTTACAGCTCAATACTGCAAAATACAGTTAATAACAGGACTCAATGCACTTACATGAAACTTAAAGTAATACTGACTGGATTCTATTCCAAGTAGACTGTCTAGGTAGATGTTTAATACAAAATTACTTAAAGATACAAAAGTCTTTCACGGCTTAAACCCAAATGGTAAGAGTTCAACTTCTGGTCCATCATTAGTATGGTCTGCAATTCAAGGCCTCATAAGGAAAAATGCCATTAGCTTCTCTAACCTCAAGAAATCTCAATTAGAAAAACAGGATACAGGGCATTGTATCCAAGTTGATCTAGAATGGCAAGCGGCCAAGGCTAAGAAGTTCAATTATCTGTTATAGTAAACGACAAGGAGGTTTAGGGCTGCCTGATTTCAAGTTACACTGTCTCTCTTTCAGCTCTGTCCCTTTGAGAGGTGGTTCTCAAGAACAAAATACACCATGGCTTCTAATTGAATGCAATTAAGTCTCTTCACTGAATGAAGTTTTGTTCTGTAATTTGCCACATAAGCATTGCCAAGAAGAAATTGGCCCTATCATCAGTGACAGTCAACTCCAGAGTTCAGATTTAAGAGGGGAGGGATGTTATGAAGTAGCTGTTGTGTGCTATTGCAGTTCAGTCAGTAAAGAGGGCACCTGTGTATTGTGCATACAGAGAATACCCACAGTTAGAGCTAGAGTGAAGTAAGCCTATGCAGGATAGGACTGTAAGCCACTATATTGCTCATGTTGAAACAATGCAGAGTTGTTGCCTGCATTAAAGCCAGCTGAGCTGAATATGAAATCTCTGCACTTTTCATTGATATCCCAAGATATCACACAAGTTTCTTGCCAAAAGCTTCACTTTCTTTTCCATGACATAATATTGTAACACATCATGACAATGATGTTTTATTTACCTTTGCCCAGTAATCATTTTACTGATTCCATCTTAGACACATCATTATATAACCTTTTGTAATCTCAGTTAGTTAACTAATTAGCTCTTTTCCTGCCAATTTTCAAAACTGATTTCAACATTGGATTATTATTTTTGACTAACAAGACTAACAGGACTATCAGGCTAAAAGGTTTGGGTGCACTTCTTTGGGTAGCTGAGGCACTTTTAGTTTGTTTATGCACAGCAATATGAGTTTTCGATGCTTTACTCAACCGGGAAACAAAATCACAATATCCAACACCAAGGGCAAGTCACAAGAATTCAAGCTTTCAAGAGAAAATTCTGGGATCTGTGTACTTTATATAGACAACATAGAGATGCCTATTATTTATTTTCTTTAATTTTTTTTATTTTCCGTTGACTGCTAGAGTTTACAAAAGGTTATCATTTCAACATTTCCAATAATAAAAAAAGTTTTGACAAAATAATCCGAAATATACCACACTATGTCTACCATGATTAAAATTCAGTCATTTTCCATGACCATCAGAAATTTATTTTGCAAGAATTAGCGGTAGCTGTTCACACTACTGTTTATGGTAAAACGTGTAGATGCTCTGTGAGCTCAATTTTGATAAAGATATGTCTCTGACTCCAGTTCAGGTTTCTGTCAATCAAACTTGATGCATGTAAGATGTGGGTGTTTTGTGCCTTCCTTTTTCGTTGGGGGCAGGAGGTTGTGTTGGGGGGCATGCCACCCCCTCAAACTAAATGGTGGGGGGAGCACTGTTATGAAGAACTTGATGCTCTTCCAAAAAGGTTGTGCTTTTTTAAACAATGTAAAACACTGATCAGCTAACCCGCTCCTTTTAATTGCTGATAAGAAGTGACACAGCATCACAAAAATAACAAAACTGTGTTTGCGGAATGGATAACTACAATAGATACTGTAACATAAGTTTAAATTACTGCAAAGAATGTTTTTCCTGCAAAATATCACACTGTCTCAGTCGATACTACAAAGAGAGTCATGAGGAGAGGTGGGCGGGGACTGACACCTTGGCTGACACTGAGTGGGATTCTTGCACACAATGATTCACATCTTTCAGTGTAATGAGAGGTGTAGAAAAATATTTCATAGTCTCATCATGAGACTTTGGCACTGTAAATTGGATTTGGTGGGCTGTCACTGTCAATATCATTTATGGGAAACCATGGTTTGCACAGCACTCACTTGTGCAGTTTGCTAACACTATTATCAGCATTATAGTGCTTCTGTGTCTGTTTGTGTGTCTTTGCATGTCTTTGTGTGTAGGGGATGGGGGTACTGACTTGCACAGTCTGCCACCTCTTTGAATGCTTTCTTCTTACAGCAGCCACGACATAGGTTGAAGACGCATTTACTTCCCTATAGGACAAAATAAATCAATATCAAGAAATGGGTTGGCTTTAAACAAATCTACTAGACATTAACTGCAGATTTTTTTGGTTAACTTTTATAAAACAAAGGGTCAACACACAAGAGCATTTTGTGCAAAGATGCCTATCGCAAAGGACAGAGTCTCCAAAGGACATCATTTAAGTTATATACAGCGCTATTTGATAAACATTATTATAACAGTGTTAATCATTACAGCTACTATTTTAAATAACTGTTGCATATATGTACATCACCATTCAACTTTATTTTAGCTCCTATGTCACCTTTAAATAATCTTCAGTTACCTTTGGGTTCCCACAGTGTTCACATTTGATGTACTTGGCTGAAGCAAGAAAGGAGAGGGTCACTGTCATATTTTTGTAGCACTCTGTTCAATCATTAACATTAAGAAGTCAGATGTTTGAGCTGCAAGTGGGTTGGACTCACGTTTCTGCTCAAGAGAGAAGTTCTTGTTGGGGTTTCGCGATCTCTTCTTCTGCTTGTTTTTGGAGAGTGTGTCAGCTGTTCCCTCTAAATCCTCCAGTGTCCTCTTCTGACACACTGTCTTCACATCTGAACCCTTACTGTTACTGTTGGGAACTGGCTCCTTTGGCCTGTAAGGCACGTCATTAACCTTAACATAAATTTTCCCTTTTAACTGGTGTTTAGAATTTTTCTGGTTTCCTAACATGGCTCAGTTTTCAAATCAATCAAAAAATGAATTACTCTTTGGAAAATAGAAAGGCCATCTGTTAATAAGTGCCTTATTTTTTCCTGTATCTCTCCATTAGACTTAATTATCCAAGACTGTTGATTATTTGGATTTGGAGTTTTATTTGCATTTGGAGTTGACTTCTTCTACACTATTGTATGAGAAACTGTCTAAATTAGTAGATTATATTCCAGAAGAAAAAAAAAGAGTGGGACTTACGCTGGTCTCACATATGGCTGGCAGATCCAATGGGGGAGCGGCAGGCCCCCCTCCCTCTTTTCTACATCTTTTTCTTTGGCTATCTCCTCCTGTGAAGAAACATACATATTTGTTTACTGTACAATTAGCAGGTTGAAGTCTACCTAACACCTCATTTCAACCTAGTACTAACATAAAATGCGTACCTGAATAGTTATATAGTAGTTATATATAGTTATATAAGGATTGGAAAAAATGCATGTCAATGCAAGACATAAAGTAAATGTACATATTTAAATTAACCAAACTATATATGAAAAAGGTTTGGTTTACTTGCACTGTGTAAAACTAAGCCAGGCGAAAATAATTTTATGCAATTTTGACGGACTTCGAGAAGAAAGAAAACCTTAAAAACTCTAGAATGTGGAAAATACATCTCATTCTATCTCTTCCTGCTATCTCAAGATTCTAGAGAGCAAGGTCTCTTGCAAGGTCTCTCAAGGAGCTCTTTATTATGGCTGAGGTGTTGCTAGGGTTAGTGAAACAATCTTGATAGGTGACCACAGTGAAACTAATGTTCATAATAAAATATAAACTTTGGACATTTTTACTTGATATCTAACAACCTGTTGCACAGCAGAAAGCTTTGCTGCCCTTGCAGGGAGGCAGGGCTGGGCCTCTTACAAGTAGATGAAGAAAAGCAGTGTAAGTTCAGAGCAGAGCCAACAGAGAGGGGAATGAATCAGACTTATGGGTGTATTTAACTGAAGTCAGCTACAGTAATTCTTACAAGTGCAACAAAAGCTTGAATGAGTAGAACACAAATGCCTTTGGCCCCTCTCACCTCAGTAATTTGCTGTTAACTCTTAACCCATACCCAGTCTTCAGTGTGGGTTAAGTGTCAGTTACACTGTCAGGCGCAGCTAGCTACGCTTACAAAGTGCTAAGTGAACTCATCTTGGTTTCCAGCTGAAGAAATTGTTAGTTAAAAGAAAACTCACCCTTTCTGGAAATCCTATAAGCAAAAGATTATTGTAATTACATTTTTTGCCATATCACCCAGCCCTGGCATCTCTACATTGTATGATGTAAGAAACCATGCAGGTGTAAATACAAAGGCCTGTAATTTGATGTCATTATTTAGATAGAGACTGCATGTTAATACCAGGTGGAAATAATAATAACTTATGATGCTCCACAAAGCTCACAATACACAATAGTGTAGTTTTCCCTTAATCAAAGTTACATAAACTACATGAAACACATTTGAAAAACATAAATATTTCTTGAATGAATCTCAGAGGTTCTGTGCTGTGACATGCAAGGTTACTGAACAACATGACCACTGAAGTATTCTTTACGATTACAATCACTTTAGTAGGACAAACAAAAACATGGTAGTTTATATGGTAGTTATTTGGTATGTTTAACCTCTATTTCCAGAACTCTTGCAATTCCACACCTGTACACCTGCACTAATGTCCACAATTTTAAGAAATTATCTCAAGACGTTTTTGATCATTCCCATTCAAATTATTCTCCAGTCTTGCATATTTAAATCTGCTATTGGCTGTTACCTGGCAGCGGAGCCTCAGGTGTTTGCTGACATCAACCAAACCCTCAAGGGTCTTCACTTTGGCCAAGTCCTCCCTAAGGTCCCGGTGAATCTGTAGCCTGCACACAGAGCAGAGACACACACACACACACATAAACACACACACACACACACACACACAGTTATACTCTCACACTAACACTCACACCAGGTGGACTTCATTTACAGCTGACAAATTACTAGTGCTCACTGGTTTCTGCCCAGCTGACAAGGTTTACAGGGCTCAAAACTGTGACCATTTTGATTTTATCTGTGCAACATTAAAATACAACTGGGAGCATTTGTGCAAGTGCAGATAATTACCGAAGCGCAACCTTTTTTTTCCATATCTCTAAAAAATGTTTACTCATATAGTTGCCCATGGTTGAGTAGTAATGCCATCTAAGAGGTACACTGTACTTATCAACCACCGTTCCTTTCAATCCAACACTTACAATTGGGGTGGCCGTAGCTCAGCAGGTAGAGCAGGCCGTCTACTTATTGAAAGGTGGTTTGATCCCTGGTTCATCCAGTCTTCATGTTTAAACGTCCTTGGGCAAGATATTGTACCCCAAATTGCTTCCAGTGGGTATGCCAACGGTGTGTGAATATGTATGTATGAGGTTCTGATGAGTGAGTTGAATGCTGATTTTAGATTAATTAATACAAAACCCAATGCAAAAAAAAAGTTGGAATGCTATGGAAAATGTAAATAAGAATACAATGATTTGCAATTGCTTTTCAGTCTATATTTGATTGAATACAGTACAGAGACATGATATGTAACATTTAAACTGATAAAATTTCTTTATTTATTTATTGGAAATATACATTCACTTGATGCCTACAACATGTTCCAAAAAAGTTGGTACTGGGGCAGCAAAGAACCAAGAAAGTTGAGAAGTGCTCAAGAAACACCTCAAACATTCCACAGGTTAATTAGAAACAGGTGATAGTGTCATGATTGGGTATAAAAAGAGCATCCTTAAAGGCTCAGTGGGTCACAAGCAAGGATGGAGCAAGGTTCACCGATTTATGAACAACTGTGTGGGCAAATAGTTCAACAGTTGTCTGTAATGGTCATGCTACACGGGCTGAGTGTGTATTTCCAAAAACCAACAAAAGGAATTGTTCTTTTGTTCAGTTCTTATTTACATTTTTTCAAAGCACCCCAACTTTTTGGGAATTTTGTAGACTTCAGTCACTCTGTTTACTGCGTGTTATTGTCACATGACAGAGAGCTAACTAGAGCAAAATCAGAAGAGCTACAGAAAGAAGATTAAAAAAACGCATGTGTGTGTGTGTGTGTACATACATACATACATACATTCTTTTTTTTAACTGGTGCTTCAAACATTTTGAAGTTGGAAGCAACAGGACTATCAAGTGAAAAAGTGAATAACAAGCCCTGTTTAACCATCAATAATATATATTTTTTTTAATGTCTGCACAGATAAAGCGACAGCAGCTCTTAGGACTCATATGAGTTCAAAGACTTTTTCGAAGTTTCTGCCTCCCAGGAGAACTTAATCAGTCTGGAGGTATATAAATCAAAATCAACAGTGACTTAAGACATCAGCAAACATGTGGGGGATACAGTAACTTCAAAGAAAATACAATTATTCCAAACCAGAAAGCCTAAATGAATGATGAGGTGAGAGCTCTATTCAGTTCACTCCGCTGTTTACTCTCCTAAAACTGTATCACAGCTGGATAAAGTTGCTGTTAGTGCAAACCATTCATCAATTACAATTGTTAATTCACTCACGGTTAATTAATGTAAAGCAAGACATTTGTCCCGTATTGCAGGTAAAAGGTAAACAGATTCAGACAGAGGGACATACGTGTGGTGCCAGAGCTTGAAGAGGTGAGCTCGTACATAGGACAGGGTGCAGGGAGGATGCTGCTTCACCACCTCTAGATATTCCTCAGCCATCTCCCAAACAGGGGGACTGCATCCCTCAAACAAGGCAGGGTTGTGGAGGTTACCCTCTAAAAACAAGACAATAATGCACAGAGAAATCGGTTTCAAAACAGCAGCCGAAATTCACTTTATGTCATATCAATATCACCAGGGAAAAATGGGTCAGAATCAAAATCCCAAGATCTACAAAATAAAATAGACTTGTATTCCTAACCTGCACTCATAACTCCTTGCACTCCGGTCTCTTGAATGCAGCGTTCCACATCACTCAGGTGCTGAATGTTGCCGTTTGCAAACACAGGGATATTTACAGCATTTCTGTAGCAAATAAGCACACCAAAAATATTTCTAAAGGATGTTGTTCTATCAGATATCGGCTATATTTACAGCTGATATACAGTACATTTCAAGAATAAAAAAACGGGAAAGCTTACCGTACTGCCTTGATGTGCTCCCAGCTGGCAATACCAGTCATGGCTCCTTTCTGGTCTTTGGTTCTGCCATGCACTGTCAAAAGCTGAGGGGGGATTTGATGGAGTCAAATTTAGGACCTGAAACTGCACTTATGATGGAGTTCACAGATAAATAAAAAAATAAACTTTCTAAAATAAAACAGGTCAACATTTAATTTTTTTAACAGGAGAGTTAATCAATCTTGTTGAAACATTGGGCACAGAACCAAAAATAAACTTTCTGATTTCAGTCACACCTGACATCCAGCATGCTCCAACATCTGGGCATAACGAACCGTCTTTTCCACGTCCTTGAACACACGGATCTTACATGTGATGGGCACTGAGAGCTTTGCATTTGCTAACCTCACTGTACACAAGAGGGGACATACTTGTATGAGATGCTGTGATTTGTAAAACACAGAATAATGAAACCTGAGTGAATAACAATGCTCATGTGGCACTGCACTGCATGAAATATCATTTTTTATTTGAAAATTTTAGAACTGACATTTTGTCAGAAATCACCCTACCATCAGTTAAACAAAGACTTACCCATTTTCTCTAACAGCTCCCATTCGTCTTGTAGGAAAACTCCATAGTGCCCTTAAATACAAGCATCAAGACAGATAAATTCTCTACCACTCTAGGGCTAGACACACCTAGTCTTAAAATCCATTTTGGGTGATCTAATAACAAGTGAACAGCTCTGAGTGCATGGATTCACTACTGGTATACCAACACATCCTCATAGGCAAGTGGCCATCTGTGATTGGATCCCTCTTTGCTGCCCTATGTGCAAATAAAGGTCTACATCTTTCTGTTTCCAAAGACCTCATGCAAAGTTGTTTTTAACCAGCAGGCCAACAGCATAGCCAACACTCTGGGACAAATAGACACTTTTTTTTCCTAGATGGCAGTGCACATGGTGTTCTTTGCTTGGTGCTCCCTGAAACTGTCTTCATTATTGTTTGTTATGCTGTTATTGGTGCTTGTTCTACACTGCAAAATTGAGGCATACTTAGCCTACGACTATCACAAACCCTTGAGAACTACATGGCACTACATGCAGCCACATAACGTTTAACTGTATTGGACACAATGGACACAACTGTTAAGGACAAACTATGCATCCCAACCTGAAATGTATCATGGTGAAATGACCCTTCCACACACCAAGGGAATTTTCTGTTGTTTTTTGATGACAGTCTATATACCACTGCACCCCAATACTCAGCTACACTGGAGCTAGCACACTCTGCTATTAGCAAACAACAAAACTTGCAAACAGAAGGAGTCTTCATTATATCCATTGATTTCAACCATACAAGCCTCAGGTCAGTTTTTCCCAGATTCTACCACATCTTTAAATGCCCTACCATATACCAGATCATGTTTACAGAAATGTAGACAATAAATAGGGGGATATTTATAGAGGCCTAACCCTAACCCCACCAAGGCCTTTCTGACCACATTTCCTTGCTAATGTTGTCTGCATAAAAAGCCAATAGTGTTAAACTAACTAGCAGGATGGTTAGAGTCAGGCCTGAGGCAACAGTATCAGAACCACAGGACTGCTTTGAGAGAACCAACTGGAATTTCTTGGCTGAAAAACAACCCCGCTGCTGCTGCCACTGGTAACAGTTCTCTTGCTGATCTAGAACTGTTCTCCTCATCAGCATTGTCCTACATTAACTTCTGCACCAAACTTAATGTAGCACAGTTGTAGTGGTTAAGAAGGTCCCTACGATTAAAACAATCAGAGTATTTACAATCCAGAAACCCTGGATGAATGCATGTGTCAGAAATTACTAAAGGTTAGAGATCCTGCTTACAGAGCTAGGATACTACAGCCTACAGTCTAGCAAGGGCTTATCTCAAATGTGGCATCAAAGCAGCATATCTTAAGATTGAGGACAGTTTTAATATCAAAACCCCAGATGTATGTGGCAAGGCATAAGGGCATCACCGCTATAGAATGAATGATAACCTGCCTGTAAACAGCAACCCCTCACTGGCAGAGGACCTCACTTGAACATGTTCTTTGCCCATGTTGATGGTGGAAACTGCAACAGAGAGGTTGCCAGACTGCAACAGGACCATCATGGACTGACAGTGAGCATTGACAAAGTCAGATGGGCACTACACAGTGTCAATGGAAGGAGAACTGCTGGACCTGACGGCATCCTAGGAAAAGTGCATAGGCCTGCACAAGCTGGCTTGCTGCTGTTTTTTACCAAAGTACTTGAATATTCCCTTACATTCACTGCAGTTTTAATTAGATCCAATCCACAACCACTGTGCCCATTCCCAAGCAAAAAAGTGTGAGTGGCCTTAATGAATCAAACATTCACCAGTGATTACGAAATTCATAGCAAGGCTAATCTTGGACTCTATCAAACACACCATCCCTGCCTCACTGGACCAGCATCAGTTTGCCTACTAGGTAAACATCAAAATCACACAGCAGCAGAGTGAAAGATGACTGGAGAAGGTAGCCCTGTAATTTTAAATGCAAATTTGAGAGAGATGAGTAACGATGAGCAGTTTGGCTTATCTGTTTGAAAGCTATTCACACGACACAACAGTAACGTTAGGTATAACATAACGTTAATTATGTATCCAGGTGATTAATCTCTGAGAAAAACATCCCTGCGAATCGTGACCATGCCTCAATGGCTGGCATAGCCAAGGTAAGAATGGCAAACATCTGTAACTGGCAGATAGCCAGAAATGCATTCAAAGATCCTAAATATGTTTTATCATCGTGACTCTATGTTACTCTGTAATGTTAGTCTGTTGTTAGCAGGAATACTACCACTGCGGAATCAGTACTAGGCCAAAACTAGTGATGGTGCCCATTCCAAATGTGATAGGAGGGGGAGAGGAGTACAGAAATGTTGATTTCAAACTGAATTTTAAATAATGATAAATAAATAATGAACAATAAATTAATGCTTAAAATTCTAATTTAATATTTAACAGATTTCACGGTGCCAGGGACACTTTCATTAGGATAGAAACATGGCAGATAAATATAGATTTGATAATAAAACAGATAAATGGGAAATTATCCCATTTTTGTTAAATGATTTAATCGTATATGTATACTTTATATGTATGTATTGGTTGCAATCGTATGAAATTGAAATTGTTTTGTTAAAATGTAGGCTACAAATTCTACTTTTTTGTCTTTCTATTAGGTGTTTTATTTCAACCAGCCACAGTAAATTTGATTAAAGGGGGGTGAAATTAATTGCATGATTATTATCGTATCGTGATACTGTATTGCGATATTAATCACAATATCGTATCGTTTCATACTGAAAATTTCTTATCATTACATCCTAATACTCAACGAACAATTTCATTCTTGACAACAGTAAGACAAAAGAGATTGTGGTAGATTTCAGGAAGACAAGAAGAACTGATCCTGGACCAGTTTACATTCATGGCAGGGCTGTGGAGAGAGTCTCCAATTTAAAATTCCTGGGTGTGCACATCACTGAAGACTTCTCCTGGGACACACACACCTCCACTGGCATCAGTATGGCACAACAACACTTCTTTCTGAGGAAACTGAAGCAAGGTAGGCTGCCCCAGAACCTCCTTGTGAGTTCTACCGATGCACAGTGGAAAGCATCTTAACATACTGCATCACAGCATGGTATGCCAGCTGTACTAGGAAAGAGCATTAGGTGTTGCAGAGGGTCATCAAAACAGCCCAAAGCACTGGAACTCAACTACCAGCGACATAAACCGGACATGATGTGCAGATCCCGTAACATCATTCGAGACCTAATGCACCCTGCTAACCACCTCCTAAAACTTCTCCCTTCAGGCAGGTGAGACAGGACACCCACACTATAGGACTGAAAAACTGCTTCTTCTCTAAGGCTGTAACATTGCTCAACAGAGCCTGAACTACACACCTCACTTACATGGCCAAACTCACACTGCTACACCACACAAATACATGCCCACCACACCAGGTTTTCTGGTGATTTAAGTTAAAATAGACAACACAATCACAAATATCAATGTGTTTTGTATGTACTTACAGAAAACTTCTGTTAAATAGGCTGTACTTCTATGTATGACAGGGCAGATTTTTGTACATTCTGCGACAAGGATGTTGCCACGTGTCCCAGATGACATATTGGGTATACTCATACCTCTACTGAACCACCTATGATCTGATCGCGAAGGACAGATATCAGAGCTAGCCTCACAGCCTCGCAGCTGCTTACAAAGTTGATGTCTTTTCTGACAGAATCACTGGAGTCTACAAAGTCAGAAGTTAAAGGGTTCATTTCTGTAGGAACTACTATGCATACCTCTCTTAGCTATCATTTGCGGACAGCCCAGATTGAGATCAATAGCATCGCAGTAGTCCTGGGCCAGTAGAGCTGCCTGTAGGAAAACTTCTGGATCATTGGCACAAAACTAAAGTACATAGAAAATGCAAACACTGTTATTAACTTACAATTTAATAGAAACAATGTCAATTTGAGGTGTGAATTCACAAAACATGCCTTCATGTTGCAAGTCTATGATGACCCTACAAGATACTTAATGTGCTGAGGGAATGCCTGCAGTGCTTAAGTCTATTATCAATACCAACCTGTATATGATCCTGCCTATCCAGATTCTTACCTGTGTGATGAGGGGTCTGTCCTCTTCACAAGTGTCATTGTAAAGGTTCTCTCTCCTGTAGTTGGCGTCCCGAACAAACACCTGGGCATGCAGCATGGGAGTGAAGCAAAGATGAGCGCCATGCCGGCGGCTCAGCAGGCGCCAAGCCAGCTCGCTTTGGTCAACCATGGGTGCCACCACAAAGCGTGCTTCTTTCAGTGTTTTCCTCCAGAACTCAAAGCCCTGGAGCTTGGCCATTGCTGTCTTCACTTGAAACACAACAGTAACAACAGAGAATTAAGAAAGGTTAACCCTAACCCTAACCCTAACCCTCTGCATGGAAAAAGTATTAAAGAGACACACAAAAATTCTGCTATAGCTCCTAGAAGTTTCACAAAATCCCTAAAATTTCCTTAAGTCTGATGACAGAGTTGCGGAAATTTGCAGACTGCAAAACATGGCAGTGGAAATCTAGAGATGCTGTGATGTTTATAACAAAATTTGACAATGCACCAACATTCAAACAGCACGTCAATCGTACAATCTTTTGCTGCTACATCCACATTTGAATCCCGGGATTTTCTCTCAAACAACGTGTTCTTGGTAACTGCGCTTTATTTCAGACTCCCCCACACGGTCTTCATACAAAATGTGATATCAAGGACTTGACCTGGCAGTGAACGCGTCAACCTCTTCAAAGTAACGTGAATTAAATATTGGCCAATAGCTTCCAGCACTATACTTGAGAGTTGAGAAGTTTTAGCCACTTGTTCGTGTACAGACCTCACGAAGTTTTAGATGTCGATGACTCGAAGCAGACTCCCCATCGTAACTTTAGCTAGCTCAGCATTGAGAGCGTTGCCAAAAGCTTGGTTTGACACTCAATTGATTTCTGACCTCAGCAAAAGCAAAGTTGACGACAATAAGTTTGAATAGTTTGTAGAGTTCGCTTTTGACTTTTACTTAGAACTACTTCCCTGTCTCAGTGCTTTTCTTTTAGTTTGTTAGAAAGCTAAATTAAAAAAATAATGCACCATTTATATGCACAACTATAAGGCGTCCACCAGAAAATATAACACAATTCAGTTTCTTCTGGCGACATCGCGCTCGGCTCTTTTTTTGATAACCGTATTGACAGAGCTATACTTTAATAGTTTGTTTTTTCACCTGTAATACAAGGAAATTTGTAAAATTTCCTTGTATTACAAGGCACAGCACCTTCAGAGGGTCTTCTTCTCCTTCTTCTTCTTCTTCTGCTGCTGCTTCTTCTTCTTCTCCTCCTCCTCCTTCTCCTTCTTCTTCTTCTCCTTCTTCTCATTCTTCTTCTTCTTCTTCTTCTTCTTCTTCTTCTTCTTCTTCTTCTTCTTCTTCTTCTTCTTCTTCTGTTGCCGATGCTGATGCCGTGTTTTATACTCATACAGTCAATGGTTTTATAAAGTCAATGCTGCCGCAGCGGTAGCAAACTATACCAGTGCATAGGTTGCACAACCGCCACCATTTGGTCTGGAATGATAGTTTTTTTTTTGTTTTTTTGTTTTTTTGTTTTTTAAACTTTATTTACAATTTGCAATACAGACAACACTGTTTCCGCCAGGGGATTAAAAAAAAAAGAAAAAAGAAAAAAGAACAGCAAAGAAACAAAAATCCACAGAATCAATCTTTATAATACTTGTCAAAAACAGAATCAGTTTTCAGAGCCTTCTTGCTCTTGAGACCTTTAATAGTAGTGCGATATTGCTTCAGTTCATGCAGAAAATGTTCAAAGCTGGGTTTGGAGTCTGTTCATTTCTTCTTGTGAATGTGAAATTTTCCTAGAAAAAGAAGTAGCTGTACAAAAAAATAAAGTCTTTTCTCTCTCATTTTCTTCAAAACAAATAAAAATGTCTTTTTCTTTTAAGTGGATTGCTTGTCCAGTTTTCCGATTAACGTAATTTTGAACATCCCTCCAGAATATTCTGGTATACACACAGTGGTAAAACAAATGGCAAATTGTTTCTTCCTCTGTTCCACAGAAAACACAAGAATATTCGATATCAATCTTAAATCTCTCTAAGGTTTTCTTTGATGGATATATTTTGCGCATTATTTTAAAAGAGACCTCTTTAACTTTATTATTCAAGCAAAATTTATCCCCAACTAGCCAAATTTTCCTCCAGTCAATATCCCTATACAACGAGGTCCAAAAGAATTTTGCTGAGGGCACAGTTCCAGTCAGCGTGAGGCTCCTGATGAATTTATTCGAGCATTTATTCTTAGTAATGTCATTAACTCCTAGGAACAAACCACTACTGAGTGGATCCGTCACAGAGATCTCAATTGTTGATCCTCTAATCAGCTGCAGTACACTCCTCGGCATCAAAGACCACTGCATATTCCTTTGGGGTAATTGGCAACCTGAACTTAGCGAGGAATTCACCATACATTAGTAACTGTCCCTATGCATTCACAAGTTGTTTAACTAATACAATACCATTTTCAACCCATTTTTTATAATACAGTGATTTATTTTTATATAGAATATTCTTGTTATTCTATATGTAATACCTAGTTGGCGAGAAATTGTGCTTGTACACCATTTTCCAGGCAAGCAGCGCTTGTTTATGAAAATTTGATAATTTAGCAGGTAATTTTTCAATCTTATAATCACACTTTAACAGAAATTTAAGACCACCAATTGAGTTAAAAATATGTTTAGGAAAAGTATTCCAGATATTGTCTTTTTCTTTAATCAAATTAGTTAACCATTTTACTTTGAAAGTATTATTTAATGTTTCAAAACTTAGTACCTCAAGACCCCCATCCCTTCTTATGTTACATAAAATATCTTTTCTTCAATAATGAGCTCTGTTCATCCAAATAAAATTGAATAAAGTTTTATCTATTTTTTTGTACATTGCAGCAGCCATTTCAAGTGATAAGGACACATATACAGCTCGAGATATCCCCTCCGCTTTAGAGAGTAAAACTCTACCATTCAATGAGAGATCTCTCATCAACCACATATTGAACTTTTTTGTTATTTGTTCCACTATAGGGTCAAAATTTAAGTTATTGCTAAGTTTTTCATTTTTATCAATGACATCGCCTAAATATGTAACCATGTTCTTCACAGGGATACCATTCACTTCAGATTGATCACATTCCTTCAGTGGTAATAACACAGATTTGTTCAAATTAATTTTCAAACCTGACACAGCAGAGAATTCCTCAATACAGTTAACCGCTTTGA
>JAQMCX010000022.1:5576559-5588462 GCA_029814765.1 Acanthurus leucopareius
ATCTATCTATCTATCTATCTATCTATCTATCTATCTATCTATCTATCTATCTATCTATCTATCTATCTATCTATTTGGTCTTCACATGAGGAGAAAAAAAGCATTTATCATCTTTATTTTCTTCATCAACATCATCATCATCATCATCAAAACAAATAAATAATAAAACCAATAACAACATTAATGTTCAATTTTATGTTAAAAAAACAACAACTTTTTGTTATTGCCTATTAGTAATCAAACTTTATTTCTGTAGTAGAGCACCATCTCCTGGTGGAAAAATTCACGTCAAATTAAATTCAAACCATCCTTTACACAATGCCCAGGGTGGAATGGTAGGGGCATTATTAAACAGAAAGGTAGACCACAATGTCAAATCAAAAAATTATAATTAGAAGTACACCCTGAATAATAATAGTAATAATAAAAACTGTCATTAACCTGCACTGTGAGTACCCCTTTCACGTCAAGCCCACACATAGTAGAGCTGTGTATAAAACAGCTTTAGTGTGGCTCTATGAGAGTCACCTAGTATTACCTTTTACTCACAGGTCATTTTCAGTGACTCGTTTTTCGTCAATGAGCACCTAACCTAACCTGACCTGCTCTCTTCCCCTCCTTCCTCGCCCGCTCAACCAGTGGCTACAGTTTGTTCCTGACATCTTTGATTTCTGTGTCAGGTCCTCTAGTATGGTTATTTCTCTCTCCTTAACCCAGGTAAATGCTCTGGCATCCTTCCAGTCCTTGTGCCTGTGTGATCTTGATAGGAGCTGCACGATGACTCGCTGGCTGGAGCGGGTATCTGATGAGGGACACAGCCTATGTACGATGTCCACAGAGAAGGCCAGGTGATCGGCGATTTAAAGGGAGACCTGACTGAAAAGCTCGATGATGGCTTTTTTTATATTTTCTACAGCCCACTCCAGGATACAAGCAAGATTTCACATTCTTTTGTAGGTGTCAAGGCTGTTACATTTCTCACAGAGCACAGTGGGGGTTTTTTCAATCTGTTTTCAGGGTGTGAGCCCAACGTGGCCCATATTTGACATTTTCAGTATGACCCAAAAATAGTATACCAATATGGAGCCACTCTAGCTTGAAATGCAGCAGTTTGTACTGGCTTATCAGCTTTGAGCCAGAAGTAGCCCACATATGATGCAGCTGAGGTGGCCTTTTTATCTTAATCAAAATCTGGGTCACTTGTGTTTTTTTACATGGCAAATCAGAACTAGCTAATCATTGTGTGAGCTTTGTGGCCCACTTGTAAAATTCTACATATGTGGTTAGGGATGACTTACATGTGAGTGATAACTTACATGTGAATGTCCCCACTGTCTTGTACTTTTGCCTTGCTTTGAAAAGCAAGGAAAAACTATTGATTAATTGGAGTGTATTTTGTTTTTTTCTTATACAAAAATGTGCTTGGCAGGCTTGTGGTGTGACCAGGCCTAGGCATTTTAGTTCTGTGAAGGTACAGGCTTCCCTGAGATGTGTAAGTTTAGATCTGTTAACACGATATGATAAGGTTACCATAGCAACAGCAGCTCCCACATACAATACTGCTTTTTTCTCCCATTATATCACTTGAGAATCTGCTAAACATTGAAAAACAGTGTGCAAGGATTGGCTAAACTCTAGCAAACGCTGTGACCATGGCTGCTCTCAGGAACTTCTACCCAGGTGAAAAGCCCAGCAGGAGTAAGCAAAAGACACAGACAGAGGAAGAGCAAGCTCCATAAAAGCAAAGATCAGCTCAAACCATATCAGTCAGGTAAGGGCAGAGCACAAAAGATCATAAAAGAAAAGGCCCACCCAGCAACAGCCTGTTCATTGTGCTGGAAAATGTCCCAGGAGCATCCTTTGCTACAAATAATTTAACAAAAACCTAGATTTCAGGGTTAAACAAGGAATACTTAATAAAAATGCACTGAAACTCATTAATGGGTCTGCAAGCAAGTAGTAGTGTCATGCAGTCATCTTGCGATTTAAACTTGATTGATTTGGATCTACGGTAAATGCTCTCCATGCTCTCTTTATTATTCTTGTATACACCAATATTGTTTTTTTTTAATCAGTGTAAGACAGCTCTGCCTGTTTGGAATTAACAAAAGAAAAAGACATATTCAGACAAAATTTTGATTATTAGGTATAATACAATCATGCTTTTAATCATACTTCATGCCTACTTCTGAATTTTGGTTAAAGAAATTTTTTGTCTGAAATAAATATATAAGAAAAATCTCTAATATGGTGAATATAAACATTTATTCATGCTTGGGATATCTTGATAAAGGAAAATCTAACCCTACAATCAGGTCAACACTAGTTTGTCAAAAACTGACATTTTTATCCACATTTGCCCTATTTTGTTTATTGCCAAATACCAAATGTTAGCATGCCATAAGTACCTCCCTCACAGAGCCGGTAGTGTGCCTATGGGTTCTTACTCTTTGTGAGAATCACATTAATCACATTAGGGGCTCTATGGTGTCAACCTCAACTCTGAAATAAGCAGTACAAGTTGTGACAAACCAGCTCATTAAATTAGATACTTTCTTAACAACAACAAGAATTCATCAGTGAAATTCAAAACATTTGTCCATACATACCACTTAGGATCTGAGTTTTAGACAAATTCCACTTATGACTGATAGCAAAATGAAACTTTATTAAAATTTAGACAACTCCCTTACATGCAGCACATGTCTGCAGTAAGAATACTGACAAGCATCTTCGAACTGTTTATTGCTGTGCCAGAGAAAGAGTCAGGACAGAATTTACAAAAAGGAAAATGTCTTTATCGTTTTCCTGGCTGAAGTGCACGCAGGTCATTACAGTAATCAAAGCAGGCTGATATTCTTGATTTGGTTTAGCAGGAAGTGATTTATAAAGAGCTTCTGTGATCATTGTGATTGCCAGAGCAACTCCAGCTGGCATCATAGTTCGTGGATCAGTCCTGCCGGGTGATCATCTTCAACATCTGTAAAGCCATAGGTCCCTGGTCTAAGGGAATCTGTGACAATGACAAAGTCATTTTTATGTTGAAAATTAATTTTTCTACAGTTTTTCTACAGTTCCTTAATCAGGTCATCACTGAACAATTGTATCTGAATCAATTTATACTTCCTAGCACCAACTAGGTTGCACACAATGAATAAACTGCACAGACAGAGAAAGTGGTCAAGATAGAGAAGCCAAGATTTGTGTGAAGTAAACAAGTTCTCCCTGTGCTTGTGTGGATTTAAACAAGGTGCTTCGGTTTTCCTTTCCATTAAAAACAGGTATGTTATGCAAATTCTCTTGACAGTGGAAAATTGGGCTAAGAACTGGAGTTGGTCCTCAGGCGCCATACGTTGCTCAACCTCAGGGAGATTTCACTAAGTCAGACAGTTATGTGACAAATTTAGAATCTTGTTCAATTTCTTTAAATTCTGCTTTGGAACACATGGTTTTCCTGAGCTTACTTTAAACAAGGTAACATTACTGTAACTCAGTTACAGCAACATTCTGGTAACAACGGTCCAAGTTTTAGTGCAAACATGTGGCCAGAGTGTGTTATTTGGCCAAGCAGAGCACTAACATGAGGTGACTGTAGTTCAGGAGGTAGAGTGGATAGTCTGTCAAGCAGACTGGAGGAAACAAGGATTAAACAAATTGATCTGATAAGCAAACTGTCCTAAGGCAAGATACTGAACCCTAACTTCCCCCCAAGGGTGTTCTACTGCTGTGAGAAAATGTTAATGAGTTCCTTATGAGTGCTTTGTAGTGAAGCCACCTGCTGTATGTGTGTGGATGAATGCATAAATCAGTGAATGCTACTTTGTGTGGTAATCAAAAGACTATAAAGTGCTGTCTTAGATGTAGTCTATTAATCATTTAACGCCCTTTCCATTATTAACTTCTGAAGTCATCTAGTTCTACCATGCTAAAACAGGTGTAAGTCTCACTATGTATGATGTAGTACACCCCAGCAATGTGCTATCCTGTTAAATGTTTTAACCTGCTTGGAGAATGAAAGCTTGTTAGCATAAATTCCACCATTTGTCAATACTTGTCTTTGTCATCACAAAGACATTTTTACTTTTTCATTGGTGTAAAAATGAACCTTTTAACAAAATAAGGAAAGTCATTGTGAAGTGTGTACTAAATAGAATGAAATTTCCTCTTAAAAACTAAATATATGTGGTTGCACATTTAAGTAATTTTACACTCAAATCACCCAGTGCCTTACCATGTGACCAGCTCTTAAAATCCAATAGAAGGAAAAGTTCTTATGAGACTTGTAGAAAGCTCCAGTAATTCCAGGGGATGTGGGGTCATCCAGGGCAGTCCACCTCAGCTTATTAAATTCAGGTAGCCCCATCCACTTGAGCTGCTTAACCCAACGCTCCTGACCTGTGGAAAGAAGTAATCATGTGGCACAGCTCTCAAAAAAATGTAATATCTGGATTACATATCATTGGCACTTATCCCTGTTGCCAAACAACACTGCTGCTAGAGCTGAAACTACGGAATACTGAGTAAGTTACCCATTGTGTCCACTATAAGATCCAGCTGGCCATTGTAGACAGTGACATTGACTCCAGTGGTCAGCAGCTGGTCAACTATATCCACCACTGGTCTCATAAAGTCTCCTGCCATGTAGCTGAACACTTCCTCTGCTTGGCCTGGACAAATAAAAACACAATAAGGGAAACCATGTATTACAGGGAGGAGAATGAAAAATATAACAATTAGTAAAAATGCAGGACACACGGTTTCAAGTTTTCAAGCAGAACTTCATTCAAGACCAAAGCCCCCTGTCCAGATACAGTACCTCCCCAGGTGACATTCTGGGGTATGATGCCCAGTTTCTTCCTGATTGGTCCATTCATTAGCTCGCTCAGTGACTGGCTGTGGAGGGGTCGAATATGGCGATGTGTCTGCAGAGCTATGAAAAAAACAATATAATACACAAAATCACCAGGGTAAACCTGAAAAATTGCATTTAAACTTACATAATGAAAATATTTATTTCATGTCAATAAGTCTAGGAAGCTGTTCATGAATAAAAATTTCTGAGTGGATGTGATCACTTAGGACAGCGTCTCACTGATAAAGTCTACTGGTGCGGATGAGGTGCATCGCTCATCTGGATCCTGGGTCAGGATATTGTAAAAGTTGACTCCATTGGTGTTCTGACATGAAAAAACAAGACAACCTCAAACCACTTGATGTCTGTCAAAATAATGAAATATATACACACATATATACAAAATATACATACATGTATATATACATACACACATATATACACCCACACACCCACACATATATGTATGTATGTATGTATGTGTGTGTGTGTGTGTGTGTGTGTGTGTGTGTGTGTGTGTGTGTTTATGTTTGTGAAACGGGAGCTATCCTGGTTTGGACGTCACCCGGGTCAACAAGATCTGCATCAGTTGCTGGGGGACCAGGGTAACCTAATGAGAAGTGGGCTACTGGAACAGTTAGACATACCTGGACAAGGGATGAGAACAAGGAGCTGCTACAATGCTACTATACCAGCAATCCCAGTAAGAGGGGATATATGAAGAGGATGTGGGAGCTATGCATACTTCTAAACCCAACATCAAAGCCAACAGTGAAGCAACTGCTCACCCAGTGCTCTAACATCAGCATATATAAGTTGCTATCACAGCTAGAGGTACAATAATTCTACTGCAAGGGGGAGCCAGGACGACGGGGGGGGGGTTCATATCTCCCACACTACAAGATTGGGTACCAAGCCCCAAGCCCACCAACTTTACACAAGGGCAGCTGACCTGAGAGATAAGATCACAACAAAGCTAGAGTCCTGGTGGGACTGAACACTCTCCCACTTGCCAAGGCTAAGTAACAAGGTACCATCAGAATCTCTGCTAGAGGATTTGAACACAGCACTGCTTACTATCCTTACCAATACTACCACTGAGACCACCAAGCTGATGTACGCAACAGCACACACTATCTTAGAGATGCTTGGCTACAGAATGATTAGTATAAATAAGGAGCAGTGCCACCCATGGAAGAGAAGGTTAAAGGAAAAGTTCAAGGCAACACGGAGAGAGGTTAGCCAACTATCAGAGCTACAGAAAGGTGGAAAAGAGAGGGAAATCAACTGCCTATGAAGTACAAAAGGCTGTCAATAACAGAGGCACTAGAGACTGGTGCGACAAGTGCAGGCTGCGCAAAGATGTCCCTCAGACAGTACAGCACATCACAGCAGGGTGTAAGATGCTGGCAGGCAGGACATACATGGAACGCCATAACCAGGTGGCTAGCACAGTATACCCCAGCATCTGTGCCATATATGGATTGGAGGTCCCAAGGTCAAGATGTAAGACACCCCGAAAGGTGGTGGAGGATGACTGAGCAAAGACCCTATGGGACTTTCAGATTCAGACAGACAAGATGGTGGTTGCTAAACTAACCAGATAAAGTGGTAGTAGACAAACAACAGAAGAAGGAGTGGTATTAGATGTGGCAATCTCTAGTGACAGCAACATCAGGAGGAAAGAACAAGAGGCTCGAAAAATTTCAAGGGCTGAAGGAACAGCTGGAGAAGATGTGAGGAGTGAGGGCAAATATGATCCCAGTGGTAACAGGTGCCCTCAGGGCTGTAACGCCCAAACAGGGAGAGTGGCTCCAGCAGATCCAAGGAACAACATCTCAGATCTCTGTCCAGAAAAGCGCTGTCCTAGGACCAGCTAAGATACTGCCAGGCCTCTGGTAGAGGATCTGAGTTTGAAGGAGACAAAGACTGCTCAAGTGGGGTGAGAATAGTAATTTTTATATTGGTGTGTGTGTGTGTTTGTCTACATACACACATATATGTTAATTATAGATAGATATGGATGAATATAAATATATACATGTATATATGTGTACACAGTCATATCGTTTGTACATATATGTATGTGTATATATATTTATATATATATATATATATATGTGTGTGTGTGTGTGTGTGTGTACGTGTATATATGTATGTTTATATATACACACACACACATATCTACATGTATAGGCATTACAAAAGGCCAAAAGGAAAAAGGGTTTAAAAAAAGACAAAATTCAATAAGACAATTTAACAACAAAAACTGTTGTAATACAACTTAGCAATTTGAATTTAAAGCAGCTTGTTTAAACCTTAAACTACAGTGTTTACTCAGTGATCGCAGCGAATTCAACCTCAGGAGGTTCCTTGATATTTACAACATTTTTCTTTTCATTTAACATTTTATCTATTGGTTCTACAGCATGATTAATATTATTTTATTGTAATAGGAATGTTTTTTAATCGGTTTCATAAACAATTTACTAATGTATACTTTGTGAGTAAAGTAAACCTGAGCATCAACGACCAGTGTTGAGATATACTTTTGACTTTAGACACCTGGGTTGTACATACTTGCTCCACCACTGTCTCAGCCACTGACCACAGCTCTGTAGCTTTCTGAAACTGCTGCTGCTCCACAGCTTTCTTCACTGCCTCCACTGCATTGCTCACATCTTCAAAGCCCACATCATCTAGCAGTGACTGTACAGAAGAGGAGCAACAATCAGATGTAAGCTTGACAGACTAGCTGGATCTTGATCTTTACCAGACAAGTTTCATTTAAACATTTGCCTCTTGTCTGTTACTTACAGTACTGTAGAGATATGGTCCCCAGGTCATGACAGAGTCTGTGGATGATGCATAAGTCATAAGTCTAAGCAGGCCATTTCTCTCATAGATTTGAAAATAAATTTCAGTGTCTTTTTTTCTAAATTTGTCTCCCTGTCCAACTGTAATTAATACCTACAACACACTGCTGCAGAGAGACGCCCCAATTTCCACTTAAAATAGTGGTATTTAAATTTTATTAATTATTATCACTAGGGGCAATATTACACATCTTACAGAGTATGGTTAATAACATTATTGACCTTATTTTTAGTATCATCTGAGAAATTTTGCAGAAATATACCTCAAGCATAGAACATTTAAAACATTTAGCATGAAATAGAGTTCCTGCTGTTTGAACTGCTTAAAACAGCAGTACTGTGATTCTTTACCTTCCCAAGGTTGAAGTTCATCTGTGGTCTTAATTTCTTCATATAACTATATGTTTTGCTACACTGTATTTTACAGACAAAAATCTGTGGTTAAGTCTACCCAACAGTCAAGTCTAAAGCATCCACTCCATATCCAACAAGTATGATAAAATAGATGTCCAAAATACAATTTCTCACCAATTGCCACAGCCTATACTTCTTTTAATGAGCAGTGACACTTATTTTTGTGTAATGACACAAATATAATGACACAGGTACCTGTCTTAGGGGGTGGGGGGTGTGGGGTGTAAATGTATGATTTTTTTCTAGTGGTGAGTTTAAGTTTTAAGGTCTTGCCATTGTGCTATATACTGAAAATTTAATTACTAAATTGCAAAAATGTGCAGCATTCTACTGGGGCTGCAAAAGCCTGTACAAAAGGTGTATAAAGATATTGTTACTGACCCAGGGGGGAAATCCAAGAGTCCCCAAGTGCCACACCAGCAAAGTTGCATTTCACTGTCCCTTGTGCTGTTGCCTTGATGGACAAAACAAGACATATACAATAAAAACAGAAAAAAAAGTTTTTAAAAAAAAATTAATAATAAAAATTAAAATAAAAATAAAAATTAAAAAGCTAGTTGTAGGTCTATAGCTCAGCTTTCTTTAGAACCATGAACACTGATTCCAAATTACACTGAGAAATTTAAGAGGCCCCAGCTTTACAACTCTCATAAGTTGGTCGTGATTAATTGTTGGCCTCTGAAGCTTTATTGAATTAGTTCATACACTTGTGTACTCGCAGATTCCTGATCCCTAATTTCAGAAAGTATCAAAGCATTTCCAAAGAATAAGTTAAGCCCAATTCAAAATCCCCCCTCTTTTTAAATGTCAGTTGAACCTTGTTCTCTTAGTCAAAAAAAAAAAAACAGTGACATAACAAGACTCACTAAGCTCATGTGAACCTGAAGGGGACGAGTAAAGAGAAGTAATACTAAGGTGTCAGAGTCAAAAAGCAGTTAACTCACCTTGATGAGCTCCAAAGAGATAGCAGCTGCCATCTTCCCTCCATATGACTCAGAGAAGATGTAGAAGGGGATGTCCTGCAGATCAAATTTATTACTGGTATGTACAGTACATAGTTACTGTATAGTTTGTATTGTCTGTATTTTATAACAAACCAGTAATGACTGTCTCTTTAAGCCACTCTGATGACTATTTTTAGTCAAAACTAAACCTGTGATCAGCCAACTTTCTGCTAGCCTGAATTCAAGAATGTTTACCAAGAGCTTGTCCAACTATGAGACAAAAAAAAGACAGTGTAGTCTCCCCACAGGCAAATAATACTATAAAGACCTGTTGTTGTATTACTAACTTCAATAGGCTGGCAGGTTGAAATTAGATGCTAGTTAAAGTAGATAATCAGGTTAGCCATCGTTTGTTTATCTTTCATCTGTACAGTGCAGCTACTTGTTATTTGCCCTCACTGTGAAAGGCAGGAAATGCACGGTAAATAAACTTATACAGAGCAAGACCTAGAGCAGTTCATTTTGAGTCAAAGTAGGCATCCATACCAAGTTCTAAGAAATTACCTTGAGGCTTTCCTAAGATATCATGTTCAAAAGATTGGAACAGACTTAGAGTTACAGTGACCTTGTACTTTAACAAAATCTAATAATTTTATCTTTAACATCTAGGACCAATGTGCAAAATTTTGAAAAAATGTTCCAAAAGTATTGCATTTTCCAGAATGAGATGGAAGACTGTTCATCTACACCACCAAAGCTGACCCCAGAGTGGAGGCATAAAAATTAAAATCTGGCCACCCACAGTTATGCAGCCCACCCAGGCTGTTCTTGGTTGGCCAGCATCAGTTGCTCAATTAACTTCTTTCCTACTCTTAAACATCTTAAATTCAATTTTTTTAACCAGTTCAACTTATAATCAGTAACACTGAGAATGATGACTACATTGCTGACCACAAAGTTCTGAGAGGTTTTATGAAGTCTGCTTCATCGAGAAAGGCTATTTTGAAATGGGTAAGACAATCTTATCAGCATCATTGGAGCATTTCATTTAGGGCATTTACATTTTTAGGGATGACCAGTAATTATTTGGCGATGGACTAAATAATAACACTACTTAAAATCCAACTATATAGATGCCAATGAATCCAGTAAAGTAAACCAGGAGCCAACATTGTTTGGGATTTGTTCTTCGTTTCTCTCTAGAGTAAGATAACATCATGCTTCAGTGAAGCACCCTGGACTGTTGTCTGCATCCAGCTGGCATACCTGGAACTCAGGCCTTGCTGTAAAGAAGTGTTGGAGTAGCACTAGCATGTCCGAGGCCACTGTGGCCACATTAGTAGCAAAGCCATCTGGTCTGTCAGTGTAGCTAAAGCCAGTGCCCACAGGGTTGTCAACAAATAAGACACTAGCTGCCTGGACCTGCAAGAGCCAACACATTAGGACAAAACAAAATAGCATGTTAACATTCATTTCCTCAATTTAAACAGACTTACATTGTTTCAATACAAGACCATCCTTAAACTACAAAGCAAATAATCAGTCAAAAACTGCATAAAGGATTTCAACACAAAGCAGAAAATTACTGAACCGAATTGAAACATGCTCTCAGATTATTACATTTTTTAGCTCTGCAATGCTTCAAAAACTGTTATCACTAAACAGCTTCTTGAACAAAATGTCAATTACTTTTAATCCTTAATAGCAACCATCTTACCCAACTTGTCTTTCTAGGTTCTAGATCCTTGTTCAAAGGTCCAATCTCCTCAAAGTTTCCAAAACCACTTCCGGATCCTCCTGGTCCACCCTAAAGTCACAAAGAAAACACTCTTCCCATTTAAGAGCAACATTAAGAGCAGACAGCTATTAAATACAGTGAAAGCCAAATATGTATTCAATTGGATATAATTTTAGAGACCACGTGTCTGCTATTAAATTTTTTTAAGGGAATTCTGTATGTATTGGAGAACTTGTAATATATTACATATAAAACACAGCCATATTATAGATAATTTAAATAACAATTAGTAAAAATAATGCACAGCAAAATAATAGCTATTTTTTTACTACAATAGCTGGTTTAATTTTCAAATTTTTGCAATGTTGCATTTAGCTAAAAAAAACCTTACGTCATTAGGGAGTTCCTTCTCTGTTGTTGATAACATTCAGTCACACCATCAAATGCATTTATTTAGTTATATGGCTATTTCAACCAGCAACTTTCCATTACTCACCCAGCTGTTGAAACAGAACACAGGATTGTTTTGTAGTGCTTAAGCTTAAATTTACTAAGTGTGAGTTGTGTGAGTAACTGATGACTATTTATGAAGATATGTCATAGCATTACTCACTCTTCTCAAAATTTTGTGGCAGATTTTAAAATATATATTATTCACATGTTTTCATGAAATATAAAATCATATTGCAGAGACTGATGGTCTAATTTCTTTTGCTTATCACTGTCTGCTGTTATACTGGTGAGCAGGTTGCAGCATTCAATCTGAAGGTGCTTTACATCCCATAGTTTCAGCTGGAGGACTTAATACAAAATCCAATTTAAAAAAAAGTTGGAAAGCTATGTAAAATGTAAATAAGAACTGTTGTAAATTCCCCGTTATTTCATTAGACCAGCATGTCATGTTGTTTATTTAGTTAGGCACCTTTTTGGACGGCCCAGGTGTGCTGTGGGGTCCTTGTAATGTTTATCAGGGGTGTGTGTGAAGCTAATGAGCACATGATGCACTGAGGCTGCTTCTCATCCCACACAGAATGCGTTCATGAAGAAAGTAAGTTACTAATTGCCTAAAAGAATGTATT
>JAQMCX010000022.1:5595276-5607668 GCA_029814765.1 Acanthurus leucopareius
CATCATCATCATCATCATCATCATCATCATCATCATCATCATCATCATCATCATCATCACAATGACAGTTTTAGGGGGAAATTCAGTGATGTTTGAACAAGACTCATTTTCTAAAGAGGAAGAGGACAAAATCTCACATGATCAATAGCAAGGGGATGTATCAGAATGATAATATTTTAATGCATCGTTCGTTCTTTACAGCCCTAATGCAACAGTTAAAGCTATCTTGTAACTGTTTGTTTCTGTCTGTATTCTCTGTTTGTGTGTGTACGTGTGTGCAATTAGCTAGCTAAAATAAAAACCCAATAAAGACAATTTAAGATAGTTAAAGATTTAAGTTTGGCCTGTGTATAATAATCGGATTTTTCAAATGTTCATTAGCTATGCAAAATGCAGTTGATTTATACTTTGATTTTCACTAGCTGGTTCTTTCCACAAAGGGAAATGAGAGAGCCCTTTCAATTGAGACCCTCATTCAGACCCTCATTGAGTATCTTGTACTGTGTTTTCTAGATGGAACTGTGAAGCGTGTTTTTAGTTATCATCCTTGAGATAAGGGCCATTGCTTGCTTTGCAAGTCTATCAATGTATTTACTTTGTCTGGCGTTGGTTAGTAGATGGGTGCCCTCCTTCTGCCTGGTGCTTGGCTCTCAAATGATTGTTGATGACTCGTGATACTCTAGGTTCACTTCATTTTCATTCAGTTTTCTTTGAGTAGTTCCACACAAAATTTTATAATAGCTGTGGTAGTCTCTGCTGTTTGTATACAGGCATCCAGCTATTCACACAGGGCTGTGCCAGTTGCTATAATGCTGCTTTTTGTCATGAAAAGAACATTTCACACAGGTTGTACAGGCCCTATTAATAACATTGTAATATGAAGTATTGCTTTATGACCAGGCACCAGTGGAAAGCACAAGGTTGAATTACATTTTGTATGACAAGATGATGGTCATGTTAATTTTTTAAGCAGTTCTTAAACAGAGCAATAAGCTAACAGCCTTTAAGCAGAATGCCAGATTCTTAATCAGTAAGCTCTTATCAGAGGGAGAAGGACCATTTTTTTCTTTTTGGCATCCTATGCTGTGAATTAACAGTGATGTTAGTCAGTGTTTAATAGAGCATGTATCTAATCCATCAACAGGCATACTTATTGGTGTGTGAAGCTAAAATTTTTTAAACCATTTTCCTCTCATTCACGTAATTTACATGAAATACCACAGCTAACCATCACTACAGTGAGGCAACGAAACCTGAGGCAACAGAATCCAAGGTGTGTAAAGTTTGTGGTACAGATGTTCATCTTTATGCAATAGACTGTTTATGTTGAATCAACAAGAGAGCTATTGACCCCCATCTTAGGTCTCTGAACTAATGTGTTTTTGTTATCACTAAAGATATTGCTACTAGATTCTATGGCTTCAAGAGAATTTGACATAATATTCCCACAGAGAGCAGAAAAAGCATTCGCATAGCATTTTAATATGAAATTTACACATCTCCAGTGTTCTATCACCATTGCAAAAACACACGGTAACTGCTTAAATATGATATTGTTTTCTGATATTCATTGACTTTAGTAAGTTATTGCATTGATTTATAATTATAATCCATTCTCTATTTGATTTCATCTGTATTTAAATTGATTGGCAGTGATTGACCAAGGTGATTAATAGCTAATTTTACCTCTTTTTTTTTTTAACAAAGATAATCACTAAGTGGAAATTTCTTTGTGTGTGTGTTTTCAGTGTTGTGCAGTTGTCCCCATTTTTTCTTTTATTGATTATTTTTCAGTGCTATATTGACCGCTTAAGTGGAAATGTCCTTGACACAGTGATGTTAACACTTATCATCTTTATGATCCAATACCAGGTAATACTCAGGCTGGAACAGCTGATACAATAAGGCATAATCATTATCACCTGTTATACAAAGAGCAAGGACATTTAATTTGAATGCCACAGGAAGGCTACGGGTTGGCCTAACAGTGTGTGGGTTTTATCCTATTTTCATGTAATAAGTTCATTATTTGTCCTGTGCTTTGTTTATTTTTACCAGAATGTGCACACACTAGCTTTTGTCTCTTATCGCCCATACCAATTCTCCTAATTTCTCACATATCTATTTCCAATTTTATTATTTATTATTATGTTATCTATTTTCTATTTATTATCTATCTATTTAATGGGCTACATCACAGAAGCATAGTGTGCACATGACTTTGACAGGCAGAAGGAGAAATAATTCCTTGGTATAAAAAGACCATACTGGCAATGGCAAGTTACTTATGATAAAATACACACTTTACCCAAATTACTGAGTTTAGATATCAATCTTTTTATATGAAAATTGATCCTAAAGTAGGAAACGTTGGAATAGGTACGTAGAAATACTTTGGTATTGATCCGCACAAGACTACCCTGATATTAATTTCAGATATCTGGTCACCTTATTGCGATACAAGGTGTGCCCCTTAATTTTGTTCTTGTGCTCCTTTAATTTTCAGTAAGGGGCTACAGTGCTCCTAGTAAAAAAAAAAAAAAAAATGTCTAAAGCCCTGCCTATGTAGAATAAAAAAACTGGTGTGTGTGTTTTTTGTGTTTGCTCTTGTATGTGTGGCAAAGAATATTTTCTGCTGTTTGCTTTTAAGTGTGATATAATTTTTCACATGTTTTTCTTGACCAACTGTTTCCAGCTACCATCTTAACCTGATTTATGATGGGGCACTCGACTCTTTTTGGGAGTCTTGCTTGACAGAATTGAACAGAAGTGTGCTCTGTTAAATTTTGGCTTCATTAAATAGCTCAAAGTCTCCATGGTGACAAGAGACCCCATGTTTTTAATTATACTTCAGTTATATGTTCGCTATGTTTAGTGAAACATTAGCTGCACAGACAGCTGTTAAAATCACGCAAATATCCTAGTGTATATATTTGATGAATAAATAACAAAAAAAACAAAAAAAAAACTTGCCTGCTACTGTGGACTTGAAATAAAATCAGTGAATTAAAAAATACAAATACTTTTGTTTTCTACCTTAAGAGTGGACATAATTATCATATTGGTTCAACAAATGTATGCTGTCAGTCAGCCTGGAAAGAGAGTTTGACATGTAGCTGTCCTCTCTGGGAGTGGTTAACAAACAGCTATGTTTGTGGATAGAGACATTGCGCGACATGTTATGACAGTGTTCATGTCATAACTTAATATTCCTGTTCCTCATTTCTTTGTTGAAAGTATATCAGTATTTGTAAAACACAAAAAATGTTTGTTCGTGCCCTAACATAAATAAGGTTTTATTAGCATCTAGCTGGAAAAAATCAAGCCAACATTCCTATGCTCAGTGGCATACTGTTAGTATTAGAGCAGGGTTAGGAAAAGATTAGGGAAAGGATAAGGGTTTTGACATCAGGTAATGAATACACTTAAGTCAATGTTCCTCACAAGTATAGTAATCAAAATTTGTGTGTGTGTGTGTGTGTGTGTTTGTGTGTGCGCCTGCGTGTGTGCGTGGGGGTTGGTGGGGGGTGGGTGGGTGGGTGGGTGGGGGTGTTCATAAGAACCGCTTCAACTGCCCGTCCTGCTTTAAGAGCTACCGAACCATGCTGGACCTGGCCCAGCATCGCTGCAGCGCCGCGGCCAAAAACCAGGTTGGTGTGAGCGAGAATGAGTGTATGAATGTGTATGTATGAGGCAGTGTAAGCAAATTAAAATGTAGTTATGAAGGCCAACCTCTACAGGAGCACAAAAAGTACAACTTCTTAAGTAATTTAAAGCTCAAGAAAAGGTTCAGTGTTCCCTGCAACTTTGGTCTCTGGCCACTTGGAAGAGGGCTTGAATACCAACTGGCCCCAGATCCCCAACAACCACTCACACTATGCTGAGGTCTCATCTTGAAGAGGGCCCCTAAATTAAAGTCTTGTGTATTGTATTGCTTTATCATATATTTTTAGTTAAGAAATGGTGAAATTCAAAGGGAGGGTGCATAAGCTCATTTTTGTTCTGTCATCATTGGGTTTCCAATAGGTAAAATTAATTCACACTACCTATTCTGGAAGTCAAAAAAACTGTTGATCTGTTCTTTCAATTTGCACCTTAATTTTCAAGCTCTTTCCTAAAATAATAATTAAAAATAATAATAATAAAACAGTATTGGCTATTAACAGATTACATCTTACCCAAGCTCCACTGTTAATGACTATGAGCAAATATTGCAATAAAATTACTTTCCGTAGTTCATCATAGCCAAATAAAGCTCCATCAGCTGGGGTCTGACAAAAATAAGTGTTAAATTTAAAATTTAGATTTTTCAAGTTTTTAACCCTTTTTTTTTTCTTTTTTTAACTCATATCCTTAATTTTTTTTTTTAGTGTCTTCCCAAGAATGGTTTACCAGTACTCTCCACCTAGTCAACTGGATTTTCCTTAAGCCTGACTCAATTCATTGTACATACTATATTGCCTTGATATGAACTATGTTCTGTAAAATGTAAACAAACTGAACATAAATGATGGAACTACGAAGACCTAGGTTATAAAAGAAAAAAACAGAAGCTGCACATCTGAGAAAGTGAGGCAAAATGATATAGAGGTCTACTGAAGTTCTAAAACTGAAGGAAGAAGGTTTGGTTTAACATTTGTCTGCAAGGTTATCATGGTTAGAGGACAAGTTAACAAGGCAAACATCTTCTGTTATCATGATTAGAGTCAATAAATGTAGGTTCATGTAGATGTTGGAATTAACAACAAAAAAAGTATGATCTATAGGTTTGGTAATATTAATCAATGTTTGAGTGTCTCTGTTTGTGTGTGTAAGTGTGTACAACTTAAAAGACTCCATCTCCTCACTAATAGAATAGTAAAAGGTTTTTACCAAGGGTTGGGGTTAGTCCACCAAGTTTGCAGGACAGAAGTGAAAAAGATTAACTTTCAACATTTTTACTGAACAGTACAAGAATCTTTGAGAATTTGATTTATTTTGCTAAAAACTACAAAAACTAAAAAAAAAACTAAAAACAAAACCTTTCATCACATTTTCTGTCAACTGGCATCTCTTCTGTATCTTATCTTATTCATGTCACAAATGTGCATGTGCATTATAGGCATGCATGTAGCACAAACAGAAATAATATGCAAAATCTCTTTTCCTCCTGTCTTTCTCATGTCCACCATGTACATTCCTCCCTTCTATCATCCAGTCTAGTGGTCGTCGTTCCAATTTCTCAAGTACTCCTCGCCGTCAGCAACAGCAGCAACAGCAACAGAACAGTGCTAATTCGATGATGCAACCGCAGCATGGAGGGCACAGCCAGCCGGAATCTCTGCCCTCCCACTGTGTCTCCCCCATGTCTCAGGGAGGGCAGAGTGGTGTTGTGAGCAGCCAGCCTGTACCTGACCCCCACCAGGTGAGGAAAATAACAAACACTGGGGAGTTATTATATCTCAATAGAGTTTTGTTTTTCTGACAGAGTGTTAAGCTTCTCTCCATTATAACAGGGCCGTCCCAGCTCAGTGTCCTCTCAGAGCAGCCAACAGAGCATGAGGAGCTCATCCTCCAACAAACATGTCTCCTCCAGCGCCACCCCATCCTCATCATACTCCCTACTCCAACCCCTGGTGTCTGAGGTAAAGGAGATGAGCTCGGGATACACTAGGCTGAGCGCCAACCCCATGGTAGGAGAGCGAACTGCCACACATCCCCCTGTCTGCTGACTAGCTGCCTAGCTGCCTTCTCCCTTTCTGGCTACTAACATCAGAAGAGAGGGACTAATATTTCATTGCTTAATGTGTCCACTTGGGGCATCTGCTTGTAACTCATGTGCTTTCTTCTTGTAGTTTGTGTCAAGCACATTTAACTAACAGCCACAACAGGTCTAACTCTTGCTGTGTGAGACGCACAATGAACACAGTCTTAATTCAAATTAAGATGCTGTGTTAATGTTAATTCAAAACAATGAATGGTAGTCTTCTACTGAGAAGCCGCACCACTGTAACATTTGCATAATAATAATAATAATGATAGTTTTTTTCTATTAGTTTCCAACTATTAGAAAATCATATTTGAAAACTGTTCATTGTGGAAATACTATCATTGCACAAGACCGTGTGGGTGTGAGAGACAGCATCAAAAATTAACGGGGAGAAAGTGCAAAATTTCCCCCTGGAAATCTTAGAATTTCCTCAAAAACTGTAACTGTAAAAATAGTATTTCACTTCATTTCCATATCACACACTCAGCACCTAAGAGCAGTTGCCAACATCAGTTTTTTAAACAAAAGACAGCGAAGAAGAGAACACACAGAAACACAGGCTGCTGGGTGTGTTAATTCACAATGGACTGGTATGCAGGGATGAAAGTGGTTTTAAAATCCACAACTACCACAATCTCCATTGCTTCATATTGTTCAAGTCTCCTTGGATTCATGCATCCTTAAATGTTTTAATATTTCAATACCTGTATCATTCACAGGCACTGTTTAGAAAGTAAAGAAAGATGCGCATGTGGAGTGGTATACCATTGAGTTACAGAGGAGTCATTGACCGTCACCTATCACACAGCTTGTCCAAGTAGCTGTCTGTTATTGGAATAAAACAGAATATCATGAAACATCACAGCTTACTACGCGACACATTTTATTTGCTAGGTTTTGCCACAAATGCCTGCTTGCTAAAACCCTGCTGTTCCTTCAAATCCACCTTTGTTGGAAAAAATAATAAATGGCACATTGAGCTCACCAGATGATGTACACCCAATGATAGCACTGATATGCATGACTCTAGCACTTAGTAAAGAGATAGGGGACAAATAGAGAGACAGACAGATGATGAACAAACAGATGGATAGAAAGATAAGATATTTACAATAACAGTTGGCTAGAGAGGTCAAATGCGAGATGCTCAGGTAGATTTGGTGAGATTTGGCTCAGACTCAAAGACGCTGATTGAGGGGGAACAGAGTGAGTTTCTATTAGCTGATACCAGACTTTGAATATTTGATTGACTTAATCCATTTTATACGATATGGATTGGTAATAACCATGCCTAAATCAACCAAGCTTTGAAAATCTTGTAAAAAACTAAACTGGCAAAATTTCAAATTTGGATAGATGCCAATGTCTAAAAATCTTTGATGCTTTTTATAATACATGTAAGACCCTGAATTGCATTTTAACTAAGTTGTTGGTCATTACCATAATCGTTTTACCTCAAATTTACTATAACAAAAAAGGAGGCTATGCCTACTAAATATCATATGGTAATCTATCTGACCTCATTACTCTTGTATCACTCCGCCTCCACATTAGCAACTGTCCATCTAAAAAGAACAATGTTGGCCTAATAAGGTTAAAGCTTACAAATTGTTCGGACCAACCTTCTTAGTCTAGCGAATCTGGGTTATAGATAAGCCATCACATACTTTATAAAAATGTAATACTAATACGCAGTAAAAAATATTTGATATACCTTAATTAGACCTTTACCCCAGCTACATTCAGAATTTAAGTTTGTCACTGTAACTGATAACCTTATTAATTTGTGAACTAGAAAAGGAAAAACCAGTCAAACTCATCTAAAGGTATATTCAGGCTGAAAGCAAACATGATGAATGCCGGAAGATTACATACAAAGTCAATGTAAAGACGCAATAACACGCAATGACTCCTTGGGCAACGCTATGGACGCAACACACCCGACACTAACCATGCGATGACGAGTCCATCGCCTCGTCGCTTGAAGTTGGAAATATTCAACTTTTTGGGCAACAATGCGTGATGCTGTGTCGTGACATCCAATCAACGGTTGAGCAATGATGCAATTAACACGATGAACCAAATATGATCTAAATTTAGTAATATGAGGAGATACTAGTGTCCCTTGCACTAACATTGCACTCATTGCTTTCAGACAGAACAAAACTTTAAGACAAAGTAGGAAGATGGTGTTTGTGTTATCAGCTGTAAACCAAATGGCAGAAATAAAAATTTGGCACATTAGGGAGGACCTCTCCAAAGCTGAAGGACTGCCTCCTCTCTTGAAAAAAAAGGAGGGAAAGAAAAAAAAACCCAAAAAGGACTAATTTTTAGTGTTTATCAGGGCTTGTTATCCGTCTGAGACAAGTGGAATTTTATTTCTTACCACTTATTTCTGGTAAGTGGACCCACCAACCACATTAGAAGTCATAAAAAAACAAGAAAGCTGCTAGTACCTTTGTGATTTAGGTACATTAATACATTGAAAATACCCATATAAAAGAGAGAGATTTATTTTGACACTCATAACTTTCATAATTTTTTAATTGACCAATAAGGGTGGATCCAAGTATACTACGATGTGGGGATCCTTCAGGACCAAATATTTTATCCCAGAGAAAAATAGTGAGGGTAAAGTTCTTGAGTCTGCAGCCTGGCCATGTGCCTAGGAAGGCATTAAGGAGCTTCACTTTTGCTTCACTTGCTAAAATTGTCACAGCTATCACTAACATCCCCCAGCCTGGCAAGTGTGAAAAATAAAGAATATGATGTGTGTTATAGTTTTCTAGAAGTGAACTTCGCAAGCATTATAATAAGGACTCATTTTGATGATGTATGTTGATTAAATGAGAGCTGTCTCAGGTTTTACATCCAGCTTTTGTTGGTTTAAACATGCCATATGTACAGGTGGTAAAGATGTACTTGGTAAGTTAACTGAACAAGCTACTGACAGCGGTTGCGTTGATTGCAGCTTTCTTGCATACAGTAACTATATTAAAAACTGAAATCATACTTTGTGATTAGTTCTGTCACAATTACAATTTTTTTTGGAAAATATATTTTCCCAGAAAATATTGTAATAAAGGATATTACTGTAAACATGTTTTAAGATCGTTTTATGCCACTCATAAATAATAATAAAAAGGCGTGTGCTGTGCACCTATTATGCATGTGTGCACGTGCACGGCTAACTTGTGACATGTAACTCCTTTTGAAGGTCCTGTGTGTGACCTCTGCTACTACTGTGACAAGTTTACATAATATTAGTAATGTATAGGCATATATGTATATAATGTAAGAGGCTGTTGTGTTACCTTATGGCTGTCGTCCTCTATACTAGTTAGTTAGCACAATGCTGCCTCTACCCAGTCCTAGCCCGAAGTGAGCATGCTATCAAGTAAATTTTACACATCATCATAAACTTTTACCTATTAGCTACCTTTTAGCTGTTCCAAAAAAAGAAAGAAAGCTTTGCTGCCTTTTCATCATTACTACAGTAGTTAAATGGATTGGAGAAAATTCAGGTATAAGATATGATACAACATGACAATAGAGATTTAAATAACTTGGACTTGAAATATATTTTCTGTGGAAAAAAAGGGTTCCCTCTGTAAGCAGGCTAGGGACACATTTTCATTTGAAAACCATGAAAAAATGATTGTGCGTAAGTCAGTAGTCTTTCAAAATCAGTCAATGTTTGAAAAGGATTTGGGGGTCGTAGCAGTCGCCACATCAACTTTCAGAAGTGAGTTTTTCCTGCTGTATTGCCAAAATGTAAATGTGGGGCTGTTCACAGAAGATTCGATACTAGTTATGCAACATCCTGCAATATAAAAACACTGACCGTAAATAAAGACAGGTTGCTGGTTATTAAAAGGTTTAAAATGTGGCCTCTGTCCTGAGTAGTAAGAGAGTGACATGTTGAGTAAAACTGCTACACTTGCTATGGGAGGACCGAGATTGAGATTTGTACTGTAACTTTGACGGCTCTTCAGAGCAGCCTGGCAGAGCCAGGATGTCAGTGGGCACTGTGAGGAAGAATTTTGATAGTGGCCTCTGGGCATTAAGGGGAAATCTTCCTCATTTAGGAACTTGCATCTGTTGCCAAGTTCACAGGAGAGGCTAAGGTGCACAGTAGGTGGTGAGGGTGGGGGGGTGGTGACTTCTCCAGCTGTTCTTATGGACTGTGGACCACAGCATTTGTGCTCAAGTGAAACTGACAGGTTTCTTAGGCTTTTTTACCAAAAGCAGCCACCATAGAACAGCTCCAGGTCATTGACTGTATAAAACACTGGACAAACCCTCCGTGATGTCACCCATTGGTTTCTGCCTGAGCCAAAGTGAAGCCTCAGAAATCTTGTCCTGGGCGCCACCATTTGCCTGTGCCTGACTCCGCCCATAGCCTGCCTAAATGACGAAAAAACAAATGTGGGAAAAGAGGTGGGGCTAAGGAGGGGTTGAAGGACGATATACCCACTCAGCTTACAGCCCCCAGCTAGCCATCAACGAGGACACGCCCTGATTTATGCAAAAGTGGCCGAATTTTAAGCTTAAATATAAAATAAACAAATGAGTTAGAAAAATATTCACCCCCTCAGAGTTTTCATGAGATGGTAGAGAAGCTGTAGACATAAAAAGTTTTTTTTTAACCAGACTGTTAATATGTTTATTTCTGCTCTAAAGTTTGCCATTTTAACATGGGCTCCAATGAGAATTTGCTCCCTTTTGGAGCCAGCCTCAAGCGGTCAGTCAAGGAATTGCAAGTTTTTGTACCTCCTGGTTGGCTTCAATGTGGAAGTCAGGAGTTTGCCGCTTGGTCCACACGCACAGATCCACAGTTCCAAATAATAATACTGCCAATGTTCCTCACAAGTGGCGTTAAACAACACTCAAAAAAAAGAAGAATATGACTTTAATTTTTTCACATGATGAAAACTGAACAGCCCAACTCAACCATATTCATTGCACAAAACCAGAGGTAGTGGGTAAAACTGGAAAGAACAAAGCTTTAATATAACAAATAAAAAAACCCAAGTTTCTCTTTAAAAACTAAATTTTACAAGATTACATTCCAACATGTCTTAATAATGTTAGAATTTACTTTCCACCAGTACTCATTTTTACTGAATAGATCTTGAAGGCATCAGAGCCGGTAATCACTTTTTACAGATAAAATGAGACTGTCTGACAAGTAGCTAACAAGGGGGTGTGAAAAAAGTGTTGGTATTGGTATTTGGGAAAGAGAACTTCTTGTTGTATGTGGGTTTTAAAACACACACAATTCTGCATGACCACACTTACTAACTTAACCAAGTATAGCCTGTACATGAACACACTTTTTTACTTACACGCAGTAACATTTTTTGGCTTAGTACAACCATAAGCAACATACTTGCACTGATTGTTTATTCCTACATTAATATATATTTAAATGCCCCTCTTTAATTTCTGTAGAGCTCTTAATTAATTTTGATCAGTTTAAACATATAAGAGATCTCTCAATGTTAGACTAAACACACATCTGTGCAGTTGGTCTAACACTGTCCTATAATGAAAGATATATTGCAATCAATGTATTTTTTTTTTACCACATCAAAGTGAAATGACTTATTTGACTGATTATTATGTTATAAATACCAATAGACTGATTCGATATCATTTTTAATCATATTAAATATTACAAATAGATGAATTACATTACTGCATATGCAATTAGGCTATAAAATGCATCATTTCAAATTGCGCTCAGTTAGCTCTGGTATACCAGCAGTGTAAAAAAGACATGGCAGCAAATCAAGATTAAATACAAAAATATCCAAAGTGGTATATTACTGCCTCATAATTTTTTCACAGTGCATGCATGATATGATTTGTCAAATTCCTCTTCTTGGAAGCTGAGGTTTAAATTCTGAACCCGATAGAGGCAGGCCTTTTTTTAACGAGCTTCATCCATTGTGTTTACATTAGCAACGTGTACTAGCTATGTAACTAAACTAACAAGCAACTTTTAACTTGCAGCAGTGGTTCCCTTCAAGCCCAATTTCTCTGTCCTGCCAGCTGTGGCATATTAGAGGCTAAAGTGAGTCAGTATCACCATCTAGTGGCAGAAGCTCTATTACAAGAGAGTATGGGCTGTACCCTGAGTGCTTAGCAGTCTGTATCTACGCAATGCCAAATATTGGCAACTTTGGCATGTCTCTAAAGCTGTTACTTCTGGACACTCTGTTGATTGGGATAACTCATTTTTATAATTACTAATTTTTTTCCAGATTTTACAAATAGCACCTTTAATGCAAATTAATGGTCAATGGTAAAATCTGATTCCAACACAAACAAAAATGTGACCTCACAATAAAAATATTAAATGAGAGCATAAACCTGTTTTACTCTTGTATTAACCAACAGATGTTTTAAACCCTAAAGTAAATGTGTACTAAAGTACTACAGGCCGGTATTCTCAGTTAGGGTCAGTTGAGACTGATATGCTTTTCTTCAGCTACACACAACTGTAACTCTTCAGTCTTGTATATACTAAAATCATTCCTTCAATTAATATTATATACAGTGCTTAACAAATTTATTAGACCACCTGTCATAAAAACGAGAAAACATAAATATTTTAGAAATCTTTCAAAAACTTGTT
>JAQMCX010000022.1:5615410-5629969 GCA_029814765.1 Acanthurus leucopareius
TTTTAGCACACTCTAAAAAAAAAAAAAAAAAAAAAAATATATATATATATATATATATATATATATATATATATATATATATACACACACGCGCGCACACACCCACGCACACACACATGCATATATATATATATATATTTATATATATGTGTTAGGCTAGAATATAGACTACTCTTGCCCTCTAACGTTATATTCACTTTCAGTTCGTGTGGCAAGTGTGATAGTACCTATCTTGTTGCGCTATTTTCAAATTCTCGAAAGAAACTTTTTTGCTGGCTACAGTTTCTGGTATCCTCAGCTTTCTATTTTTCGTTCTTTTGGACTTGGAAAACAATTTCAATCATGCACAAGCTATACATTGGGAATCTAGGCGACAATGTGACTGTCGAGGACTTAGGAAAAACCTTTGACGACCACAAGATTCCGTACTCTGGACAGTTTCTAATGAAAACTGGCTATGCGTTTGTGGATTGTCCGGACGATCAATGGGCCATGAAGGCTATCGAGACATTTTCTGGTGAGTTAAGGTGGACTTCTGACCGCCAGAGATCCACTTCCACCTTTAGCTTCATTCATTATAAAAGGAAGCAGTATGCATCAGTGTAGAGCCGCGGCTGCATGCACACCTTCGGTGATATACCCCAGTTTGAATCGTCCGACTTCAGTGCTATTACACTACGGGATGAAAATGCATGCACACAATTATGTTTGTGTAATCTTATTGATGCTAGCTTAATGGTGTGTAGAGAGCTATACGCCGGGTGGGGGGTGGGGGTGGGGGTGGGGGCAACTTTTAAAGGGGGTGGGACATACGTAATAAACGTAAACCCATATCTTTAGCCTGAACCCTTGGTAAACGTAAAGCACTAGCCTATGCTTTATCACCGCCATTTAACAAGTCAGGCATCAAGTCATTTGTAAACAAGTGATGATTCTGCTTTGTGTGCTGATGGTGATTATGAGCAGAGGACTGGCATTTTACTGTGTTGCACGCTTAGCATTGCCCTGTGTAGCTACTCCTATGAAATAGTATAAAGCCCTGCTGATTCCCCTCCCCCTTTGAGCCGACAAAGATAGAAACAACATCTTTACCTATGTTCTTTCCTAAAACAGGCACCAGAATTCTTATTGAGTACCACTATTATTGTAAGGGCTTGATTCACTCCATGGCGTCAGTACTTTGTTCAAGTTTTCATTATTCCCTATATATCTATGTTACGTGAGGAGGTAAGCTCGCCATGCCTGTCAATCCACGTCTGCTGCTATGAATCCTCACGAATAACCAATATCCCAAGAAAACTGTTATATCCAGAATGTGGACTTTCAACATTTATGATTCCACACCACCATTCCCGGGAATTTACTGTTACGACTGAAAATAATCATATGGTTTTCTTTACTACAAATCTGAGGGTTTAAATGGCTTATTAAGGGGATAGTAGTTATGCGTCAATGCAATTCGCTTGCTCCTGACCTCTAAAGTCATGTTTTGGGCCCTGGCCCTGAACCTGTCCATCTCTTTCCTTCCCATAAGCTTGATTTGTTAGTTTATTTTGGTTCTTTGTTAACTGCAAGTTTAAAAACGTAAACTAGCTACAGGCAGACCACCACTGTAACTATGGGGCCTAATAAATACAGCATATTCCTTACAGGCCTTTAAAACATTATAAATGATTAGAATTTAAGCATGAGTGTTTTTTCTCACTCTTGATTCACATATATAGGCTATATATATAAATATTCGTTTTCTTTTTTCTCTCAGGTAAAGTGGAGCTTCATGGGAAACGTATTGAAGTCGAGCACTCCGTCCCTAAGAAGCAAAGGTACAGTCGTTAGCCCTAATTCACCCCTCCCCCATCTCTCTAAAACCAAATTTCATGTGTTGCATCACCTTGTCCAGGCCTTTGTTACAGTGTTTTAAATAGTAATTTGCAATAATTTGTCATTTCAAAACATTTCTGAAATTGTTGTAGGTGCAGTTGGTTATGCTTTTTGATTTCACTGAGTGGAGCCTCAACTTTGTCAGCCATTGCTGTGAAACTGACTTGTGATAGCTATTAAGCTGCATGCCGTGCGCTGTAACTGTTTGGGGCTTTCTCTGAATTATGAAATTATAATTGTAGTGAGTGAAGCCAGTAAAAATTGAGATAGCACAGAGATAAATTCTTTGTTAAGGTATCACAGGCCTAAGTCTGTCATTATGTCCTTTCATCCAGCAAGTTGCATGCCCAGCCGTTAATCTTACTTAATTTTTATACGAAATTCTTTTCAAAGAGAGAAATATACCTTCAGGAAATATGAGTGCGTGTGAGGGTGGGGGATGGAGGGTCATGCTTACATTCGGCAACTTTCAGTAGCTCTGAGACTACAATTTATGGCCCAATAACTGCTCATACACACTATTTTCATTTTCATCCGGCAAAGTAATGAAAATACGATACAATTCTGTATGAATTATTCACTTAAAATGCAGTAAGATAGTTATTTTTTTATTTATTATTTTGCTTATCCAATGTATTGCTACCCAAAATTGAGAATAAATTTTAAGTGTATGTGGTTTAACAGAGTCCAAGGAGTTTTAAACATGTTAAACTGAGAAAAATTATCTGTTTTAATTTCAATCATGTCTGGTAAAACCTCAGTTGAATATTTTGAGGTTTTAAATGTTTTAAAATATTATTTTTAAACTGTTAATCTGACTGCTTTTTCATTGGTAACCAGCTATTAAATAAAAATCGACTAGTTGTGTAAATGTCTGTACTAAAAAGCCATTTAGTTTATCGCAATTCAGAGCCTGTAACAGAAAAATAAGCTTCTAGCTCAGTTTTTAGTCTGTGGCTTACATGTTCATCGGTTCAAAGGATAAACTGGGGTTCAGTGTAGACCAGCCACTTTGTGGCCTATTGAGAACTGGACTTGACCTGCTTTAAACGGCATTATGGAATTCGCCCATAGATCATCATTCATGCCTGTAACCTTTGGCACAGATACGAGGGGAACAGTGAGCACGGTTCCCTATGTTCCGCCATTTGGCCACACGTGTGCGTATGTGAGTCTTCCATCATCATAAAGATCAGTGGACGGAGCTTATACCCTGTTGGGCTATTGTCGACTTTTAAAACATTTTGACGTAAGTGCAACCAGTTTGGGTGTGATTTTGCATTGACATGGCCAATTTATGGAATTTTAGCTAAATTTGGGCGCGCACTCAGCGTCAGTAGAAGTTCCATAACATGGCTGTGGCGCAAAAGAAAACAACAACAACAAAAACAGCACTGTGATCTCTATGTTGGTTTAGGCCCATAGCTTTAGATAATGAGGCTGAATCTCAGTTATTGTCCCGTTGCATTTAAGTGCACCACCAAGCTAATTAGTTCAAGCAGACTGTAATCTCTCAAGGAGTCAATTCGTTGTTTATGCAAAATGTCTCACGAACTCTCTGTGATAATCTTTGAGCCTTTAAGTCGTGGTAATGTCGATTATTTGTGAGAAGGAAGCCACCGTGAGCGGGCTGGGGCCTTTCGTGGCTCCATAGCACGTGGTACATCCACGCAGAGAGGAGTCATTCCACGTCAGGCAGTGGGGGCAAAATGGCGAAGCTCCGGGTTGAAGCAGGATAAAGTGCACAAGCAACTGTTTTCTTCCCACTGTGGGGCGCCAGGTCTCGTCCTCACACCTCAGTGGCACAACTTGCCTACTTATTTGTTTCATTCTGTGTATATTTTTTTTATCCTGTCAGGATAAAACACTATTGCAGCATATAAATAATGACGGAATAAAGTCAGGAATTAAATTTTAGAAAGGCTCATGGTATAATGGTCGTTTGTATACTAAGCCAGCGAGAGCGCAATAAACAAAACTGTCTTAGATTACTGTGCTTGAATAATGTTATACCTCAACTGTGAAATAATAGTGTGCCTGAAATATTCTCCTGTTCGCTTCTTAACTGACTGCTCCGTATCGTGTATTAATTTACTCTTTTCCCAAGTAATCTGACTTAGATAAAATTTAAATTAATTTACGTGTCCCCACTGTCTGTGTGTAGTAGGTGGTGTGTGGCTTTGATAAAGTCTGCGCATTCATTATAAATTTCTAAAGGACACCATTTAAAAAACGTCTGTGTTTGAACTTTATAATGTTGCTTATCTGCTTTTTTTTTTTTTTACCTGAAAGCTCAATAGAAATGTCTAAAGTTCAATACCATATTTTCTATTCAATTAGCACTTGTGTCGAATGCCTTTTAGGGTACTGGGGGTGCTTCCCATGGTTGCCCCTGACCCCTGATGACATGTAAGTTATGTATGTGTCTGTATGTATCAAAAATGACTGCTACTTTTTGAAGAGAAAGAGGTTTAAATTTCAGAGTTGTAATTTTTCTCATCAAGTTCATTGAAATGTGTGTCTGGCTGGAGTGGTAAAGGAGGAGAGGAAAGAGTTGAGAGGGGTGAAAGAGTCAGGGCTGAATTGTGTCTGTGCGGCTGGGGCTTTGGGAGTTGTACAGATTGAATAAGCTATCCTCTTTAGAGAGAAAAAATTATAGAATGCCTGTGGTGAGTGAATGAAAAGCAAACCTACAGCAGTAAAATCCACCAAAAATTATTGAAAAACTCAAAGAATATTAATGAAAGATAGACACTAGAACTGCCTGATAGAACTGCCTACAAACTCACCATCTGAGGGGTATTTGCAGATTATTAATAAAATTAAAAAAAAAGAAAATCTTACAAGGGACAAAATAATTTTTGTTTTAATCTACTTAAGTGTAGGTGTACTGCTTTTTCCAAATATACATCACAACCAATATTGTATTTACAAATTCTGAGTTTTCAATATCTTCTGATTTTTTAATTTTTTAAAGAAATCCCCTTTCCATGCAAACTTTGCTGATGTTTGCGCAGTGTAGTATATGACTGAATGTGCAAACACTCTGGATGACAAGTATGTGTACTGCTAAGATATACATTGCAAACAAGAATTTATAGCTGTGTTCAGAAGTTGATTATGAAAAGGTTTTAACTGTGACATCAAAGGTAATTGTCTTCAGCTGGCAACTTGCTCTGAAAGTTAAAATATTCATATTTGCTCTGTGGATTTGGCAGATTTGCAAAACAAAACTTTGGTGTCCACATAATGTGCAGGAATTTGTTGTTAATTTTTCCTCTTGACCAGTTGTTGAGAATATTTCCACACTGATGGACTGATGGTGGTATTATATATATATTTTATATCTTATTTAGGGAGAAATCAAATACAAGGACCCATCAAGACTGTGGCTGTCTTTCAAGTTGTATAGCGTCACTTTCATTAGCAATGCCCTTAAAGTCGATGCAGCTGTCTGCACATCATAAATCAATAAACTTCTTTATATGCACTTGGATAAATGTATATTTAGTTAAATTAATAAGAATTATTGTCATCTGACTTGGTTTATGACTTTAAGCTACAAATGTACTCTGAGATATAAAAAATGGCAGAAAACACCTGTTCACTAGCTTAACTGAGCAGCTTTCAGGCAACCTAGATAAGTCCTAGTATTCTGTTTGGAAACAAACAAAAAAAAAAAAAAATTTTTTTCAAAAGAAAACATTTTAATGGGTTTAATGGGTTAACCAGAAATTAGGTCTATGGGCATGTCAAACACGTGCTAATTAGTGTTCTAAAAGGTACCTTATTCAAAAAAACAATAAAATATTTATACTAGCAATATACACTATATATCATGGCCTAGAGTTAGCTATTTCTATTTTAAAATTTTTACTTGGTACAGCAATATTCTAGTTGTAGTCCTCCAGGAGTTTTATTAACATGTTCATAAAGCATTAATTCATTCAAGCCATTGTTTTTACAAGGAAATAGATCCTCCTGGTAGCTTGCACGTAGTAGAAGCTCATGCAGCTTGGAGACCTAACTCTGCTATGCCATGTTAGCCCAATCTACTCTACTGCAGTCTACCAGCCTTATAACCTGTGTTGTCAATCAATCAGTGGTCACATGTAATCTTATAAGGTTCAATGACGTGTTCAGCACAGCTGCTGGGACAAAACACAACGCTGTGCCTAATCTTTGTTTATGCTGCTGAACAGGAAGACAGGCAAAATCATACCAGCCAAGAGGCAAATAAAAATTAAAATTTCTCTTAGAAATACACACTGCTCAATTCACTTCTCCAGAGAAAGACAACCACAGAAATTGAAATTGATCTTAAACATTTTTGTTTTGTAAGTTGTTTGCCGTTTGTAACAGACAAGATTATGAAACGTACCTGTAACTGTCTCTGTGTTGCCTAGATATGAGGCAAGTGGGAGCTATTTACATATAGAATGAATGAAAAGTGTCAAGAAATGAAACACCAGCATCTTTATATACATCTTTTATTCCATGATTTATAACATATTCAAGTTATTTGTTGTATAATAAAAAACAAGAGTTTAATGTGAGAAGGATGTAGTGGCAGTGGTGAGGTTGAAGATTGCAACCAACTGAACACTTCTTGCTTCAGGCTCCCTTTTCAAGTATGAAGGAGAACCTAGAGTGGTGGTGAAACTCATGCTAAACGTGAAAGGCCCTGCCAAGAGCCAATGTTTGGTATGTCCATTCTGGACTACTCTTGAAACATGTTGCGCAACATGGCGGACTAGATGGAAGAGGACATTTTCACTCTATATACATGAAGGGCTCTTTCTATATTGGAAAATGCTTCTTCAAAAATAGGTTACAATAAAGGAAAGCATATAAAGTATATTTTGCTTGTGATGGGTAAAAAAACACTTAGGATTTCTTAAATTGAGATGTGATGTCTGAAAACAAGCCCTTTCACCTTCGTCAGTTCCAATGAGTTGTATGACCCTCTGGCAGGAGGTAAAAACAGCTAGCAGCAATTAGTGTCTAACTCAAAGAGGGAGAAAAGCAACTGAAAATGTCAGCAAATTGAGAAGGCAAAAAAATTATGGGAACTTCTTTACCCCTCAAGTAAAGGGTAGGACTAACTGCCTTATAACAGAAATTGTAATGATTGTTTTGCCACATTATACCAGTGTTATTGTTTAGAAAGTATTGCCAGTAGTGTATGTATATGTGTAACACTTCAGGCTGACGCTACTGTGTTATACATCATGTCCTTTGTTTCTTTGCAGCTGTGCAATATGCTATCCGAATTAACACACTATGTTGACTTTGTAAGCTTTTTTTGTTATGCTAAGTGTAAATAAAAAAAACAAAACAATTTAAGATAGGACTTAATTGCAGTTATTGCACTTTGTGTGAGAAAGCGTGACTTCGAAAAATCCCAATCCCGTTCAACAGGGACACTACTTACTCATCTTTGTGAGTCATTCCTCCTTTTCTGTTATGCAATTTTCATTTTACTCTCAACTTTATGGAAATTTCAAAATTTTTGATTAGTTTGACTTTAACAACTTTTAATTTTTATCAAAAGCAATATTTCAACTTTCTCCTGGAGCTTTATGTTGTGGGGTATGTCAACACACCAAGTGAACTTTTATTATGACTTAAATTAAACAAAATGTAATACAAAAGAAAAAGAAACATGGTAGACAAATAAAGCTTCCACCTCATTTCTACATATTGAAAAGATGCTGGTAGTGGTCAAGCTGGGACATCACTTCCAGATTTTGTCAGTTTACAGTTATGGGCATGATGTAGCAATTTTTAAAGTTAATTCACTGAAAATATTTTCCATAAGCCTCATAGTCTCTCAAGATATATCCTTGCAGTAGTTTTCTACATGTCAGTCTGCATAATGATTTGGCATATTGTGTTTGCTTAGAGTGATAGAGGGGAGCTTCTTTGACTATAACTAAATGAAATAACCCAAATTGCCAGTTTTTGACCTTATCATTGCAACAAATTGCCAATTCTTAATACTGCAAACACCATTTTGGAGTAATTGCCTGGTAATTCAGTCTCACATATTTTCTATCTTCAAAATCGTCCCCTCTTAAAATAAAAAAAAAAAGTTGTGAAAAATAGAACAAGCTGTAAACTATGAATACTCCACAATTGGCGAAGACATGGCATTCCTTTTACTGAGATATTTGTCTTCTTTAAATCAAGTAAAAACTTTTAATTGATACATTAATCAACTTTGTGTTTAGGGGATTTAATCTGTTCAAATATAATATCCTCAACCTGACAAAAACTGATAAACTAAAAACTGTGCTGTAAGCTTATGCACCTTTATATGATGTATAGCTGTTTATTTTGTGATTAAGTCAAGCCAACACACCAAAAATTCTAGGATAACACAGTGGCTGTTTTTTTACCCCAAAATTTGAGGCCATCTCAGATATTTGACTTTGTCTTGAAGAGTCAAAAAACAAGCTTCTTGGATGAGAAGTGAAACGTCTTCCCAAAACTCAACATAGTCCAGTTGCCTTGTTTTTTGACTCTTCAAGATAATCATGACCTGGATGAATGAGAATCCACACAGACATATTTGACTTTGATTTTTGACTTGTTCTGTGGAACAGAATTCTTTTTTTTTTTTTTACATACTGATTTTTTAACGATTTCTTATAAAGCAAAGAGTCTAGCATTTCTCGAGAAAAGTAGATTTCAAAGGGAGGTCCGAAAAAAAATCAACTAACTATTTACATATTAATTTATATCTCATCTAGTTCATTATTCTGCAACACCCTTTGATATATTTTGGGCTTTCTATAGCTCAGGAGTTGGCTGTAACTCAGGAGGTGGAGTTGTTCAATAGGCTTCTCCAGTCTTCTTGCCGAAGTGTCTTTGAGTAAGATACTGAACCCCAAATTGCTCTTCATGGCTGTTTTTTTCTGTGTGTGGATGTGTGTATAAGTGAAAGGGTGAATGCTGACCTGTGCTGGAAAGGGCTTTGAAAAATCAAAAAATTGGAAAAGTGATACATAAACGCAGACTATTTTACCATTTACTTTATTAGAAGTCCAATACAGTGCAGACTTATTTAAAATTTGACTTTATCATTTTATTTGTGTGTGTGGATAGTTAGAGATAGTTTATGTATATTTAGGGGTTATGATACTGAGTCAGCTTTAGAAAGATTGGGCCATGCTTTGTTTGGTCAGGAAAATGTAAAACAGGTTAGGTTTAGATAATTTAAAAAGTCAGTGTAACGGCAAGAAAAACAGCTGTGAGCTGTTTGTAACTGTCAAGGTTGGACCCTGATAGGCAGGTCTGCAATAACTATAGATAGAGCAAGTGTCAGTGATCATGTGTCTGCCACCCAGTGGCTCCCGGCATTTTTTTTGTCCTTGTTACGGAAGCACAAATCATATATAATATTAAATGTAAATATGCCAACATATTTTTTTAAATGTTCAAGCATACAGAATAATTGCATTTTCCATGTGAATCCATTTTTTTCACACATGCTTGCCTCTCAGAAAAATGCTTTGCATCAGTTATATCCGTTTGAATCCATACTAAGTTTGATCCTGGCTTTTGAAGAGGAGACAGTTGGCCAAGCCCCCTTACTAAACTAGCTTGTGGAAAATGGCAGTGTATTGTCTTCCTCTGTCTTGGGATTGTTGTTTATGATGTCCAGCTGGTTAGGTCCAAGCTCTTTCAATGGATGTGCCATAAAAAGGAGAAGGTGTAAATCAGCTGATGCATGCTCTTGGGTCAGTGAAAAAACATGCCAACAAACTCCTGTATTGAGATGGGGCAAACTATGCATGCAAAGTCAAAGGGAAAGAATTGCAATTGCAAATAATTTTGCACCCTTGACTTAAAACACATCATTCATCTTAAACTTTAAATAATAAAGAACATTTGACTCTACCTTTTTCATTGCAAATGTGATTTTTATTGCAGAAAAGGTTACTTAATTCACCTTCCATTTCAAAGTAAGTTTTTGAAGTCTTCAATGAAGACTGATCTGTGTGAATCCTTTCATATGGGAGAAGTTCAGCAGCCCCCCAGGCCCTCTTTTGACCAGTCACTACTGCTGCTAACCTTCACACAAGGTACTTTCTGCCTGTTGACAGATATCCTTAAACTAGTGTATTAGCTTTTGAGCAAGAACATTAATATATCATTGTTTAGCAGAGAAAGTTTGAAAGATGTTTTCCTTTTAGGGAAGAACGAAGCTTTGCTAATGTCATGTTTGCAGATGTCATGCTGACTTCATGATCCCACATTGACAGGTCATTTAGCTAGACAGTAGTCAAGAAATGCCAAGCTGAAGTTTGTGACTCTCTTAACAGAAAATACATAACAGAACTGCCAAGAGAGTAGATTAGATATTTGTGAGTTTCTTATTTCAGCCTCAAGTTTTTTAAGATACCCTCCACTTACTTGCATGAGTTATATCTAAAGAGATGTTTTAACATTTCTCTACAGAAGAGAGAGATGTCCTTGCACTTGTCTAAAATTCGATGGTTAAACCTCACCCTGGGAAACTGGAGTTAGCTTGTTATAAATTTAAAAGACAATTACAAAAGATGCCTAGAACATTTACCATTCTGATAGATCTGCTAGTCACTAGTGTTGGTGCCAAAAGACTCTCCATCTGAATCTGGATCTGACGGAGACTCAAATATGTTCAGCCAAATCTCTTTGATGTGTCTCTAATTAATTTAGTTTATTAGTATCCCCATTAGCTACTGAATTGCAGTTATTCTTCCTGAGGTCCACAACAACTTTACGTTTGTGACAGTGCATTATATCATCTCACAAATAACACAAAACAAACAGTACAAGACTCAGACATTGACACACAAACAAGACAGCTCTTGGTAAAACAATAATGAAAATATATGTTATTTTAATCATTTCATTTGGTAAGTAGCTATATTGGGTTAAATTTTGCTCCAATTTCTTACTATTAAACCATGTTTTAACATAATTCAAGTGTTTACATTTATTTATATCCTAACATACATCACATTACCTCCCATGTAAAGGAACAGTTACCAGGAAACACTATCCTACCAAGCATCTGGTTCAGTTAGAGTTATTTTGTTTATGTGTTTTGTCCATGAAAGTTTACTGTCCAGAATAACACCCGGAAGCTTGGTGTTGAGTACTTGGTTAACCAAAACATTGTTAATGCATATATAAAACTGGTTTCAAACTAAGAGAATGATTTGATCCAAAAAACATGTTATTTGCCCTTGATACATTTGAGACCAATCTGTTTTTCTTTTTTCATTCAACCACTCTACATTTAGTTCCCAATTTATGTCATGGGCTGTAAAAGAGGACAGGTATATTGTACAATCATCCGCATACATCGCAATTTTAGCATAATTTAAAACAAATGCCAAATCATTTGTAAAAATGGTGTGGCTGCTGTTATTCCAGCCATGCTAATGTAAAAAATTTTTAAATTGGTCAACCTACTGCAAGCAGATGTGGTGAGTGGGGCATAAGGCCTTTAATACATAGATCCAGTATTTCTCAGTAAGGGAGAATGAGTAGATTTGCTTCAAGTCCCTTTTGTTTTGAGTTGTTTTACTTTTTATGTGGAAAAGCTGTCAGACCTTAAGTTTATCATGGCAAGTAGCAAAGCAGACCAACAGAGGCTGTTTTTGGAGGAAATACAGATTATTTTTAAGGATTACATTGAATTAACAAGAAGACTGAGGACATATTGTGTTTTTTATTTTTTGGAGTGATGTGTCTTTGCGGACCCATAATAAATTGTAAATATATCATATCCTCTTAAAGGAGGGTCGTTGTAAAAACACGGATCAAGCTTTCATTCAATTTAAATTCAATATGTTAATTTTTATTATTTTTTCACTGCCACAGATTGACTGAGGCTAATGGTTTGATTAATGGATTGCAGACTAAAATATTAACTCTACTGATACCCGACTAAAACTCTAAAGGCAATATGCATTAATACTTGCCCTTTGTTTGCATCATTAAAATATCATTATTAATGAAATATTTACTTACTCATATCCAAAGAAAAATATCACATTGTCATTACACAACAAATGTTGACTTCAGACCGTTTTATCTTCATGCAACAAAATCACTTTTATTGTTACTGCACAAAAGATTTTCGCCTTGGTGTCCTGTTTTGGCCATGAAGTCTTAGTAAATTTGTATTTAGCAAAAATCAAAAGTGACCATGCCTTAAAAATTACTTTATTCTTGGTCTGCAATGTTGCCCATTGCAGTTTTGACTTATATTTTTGATACAGTTCTATTTTCATTATTCTGGACCATCAAAGTTTTAAAGCATTTATCTAAAAATGGTTCAGACTTACTTTTTGTCTTTTTTGAATGTGGGGCTCAAGTACATACTATGTTTTTTATAACTGACTATAACTGACAGCAGAATTAAGCATAGAAAATAAAGCAACTCCGTATTTTTTAAAACATTCTTATGCTTGACCTGCCCACTGGACCTGTAGTGCTTCAAGAAATGCTGGTAGATGCAGGTAGTAACTTTGCCAACACTGTATTAAAAATGACTAAATTTAATCCTCTGTGAAATCAGTAAATAAATATACAAGTAATGCCTGGCAAGCAATTTATTAACATGCTCATTTGGTCAACAAGATTGACCCTCACTCTCCACTAGTTAATTTTTTATACCATCCTTAGTCACTTCCACTTTCAACAAAAGCCTGAATGCATGTTATTTACTAAACTCTGGATGAGGCTTAATGTTCACACAGTGTTTTTCAGCCATCACTCAATATTTAATTGGTCCAATATTGCCACATCAGCCCTTGGGCATGCAAACATCAAGTTTACCAGGTTAATCTAAAAGATAAACAGTAAAACAACATTAAACATGGTGTACTTGCAAATTTTTAATTTGATGTCAAGTCATGGATAGCAGGTATTCATCATGGAGATTGAATTTTTTAGCAGCCCTTGTTGAGAAAGCAGTCCAGAATAAAATGCGCACACACATCACCATCAAAAATAAAGCTTATTATTCTCTCCTATCTTCCTGTCTTAAGGCAGTGACCAATGTCATTTGTGCTGCTTCTTTGACATGTTTTGCTAAATATACGTCCAGTAAATTAAAAGAAGAAGAAGAAGAGAAGAAAGATTTATTAGCTTCTGCAAGGACAAAGTTTGAAATAATAAATTTGATTTTCTGGTCCTTATAGACTCATAGTTTATTGAGCATATAATCATTAAAATAGAAACACATTTTGTTAAACAAAATGTATTTAATTTTTTTTATTTGTAATAAGCCCCATAGTCATCCCTGTATGGTTTGGAGAAAGGTCTGAAGGTCAGAGTGGCTTGCACCCATGAAGCTGATGGATGTTCGCTGTGTTGCATTCAAAGACTCTCCAACAGAGAAAAATGTTCAATCCAGGTTGAAAAGAAATTAAATCCTGTAGAATCTCATGAAATCCCTGTTAAAGCGTGGGGGGCAAACCTAGTCAGCCCTGATAGGTTAAAACCTGTTGATAAGTCTGTTGAGATAAAAAAAATACAAAAAACCCAAGATGATGCTCTGAATTGTCCATAGCTGCCTTCTGCATTGTTTTGTCTCTTTACATCATTGCATATTCTAAAATCTTCCCTGTTTTCAAAATCTGACTGTCCTTTTTTAACAAATGTGAAATGTGAAATGCGTTGCACCTTTAAATGCACCCATAACATATAATTCATGTAAAAAACTATGGTGTGTATACACAAACGCACACACACAAACACACACAGCACCAGAGACAATGAGAGGGTCGGAGAGGAGAAGTAGAAGCACATCATGGTTAGTCTTTTTTTCCTCTCCTCTTCTCTCATGGCTGGTGTGGAGGAGGAGGGGATTGTGGGTGGAGAGACAAGGGGGGTGCGACCAATTGTCTGGCAGCAGCCCCTGTGAGCAACAAGGGAGGCGGTCCCCTGGTCCAAAGACAGGAGGATCTGATAGGTCCTCTCTCCCTGTTTCACTCACCCATACGCATGCTCTGATTTTATCCTTGTTTTCTACTCACCCTCTCACTAGTACAGTATGTTCATTTCTCTCTCTTCCTCTCTATTGTTTTCCCTCCCTTCCTCCGTCCCTTCTTGGCATTTCGCCATGTTCTCTGTACCATTCCAGTGCTTTTGCTTGAGAGTCAAGAGCAAGTGAAAGAAAGGCAGACAGATAACTGGGCCCTGTGCAAGTTGCTGAAACAAAGCTATATGTAAATATTCAAAATTTGACATCAGCTGAATTGCATTATGTAGAGTGTCTTAGACAAACTGGAATAGCTGATTAATATGTTTACACATCCTGCTGCTTTACATGTTTTTTAAAGCAGCTTGTCTGTGGTCTGTGAATGTATTCTGTGGTTGGTTTTGTGCCCTCCATTTGCATAAAATTTTAGTAGTCTCAGCTGTGAAATTCAGTGAAAAAGACAGTCAGTTGCTTCACTCTAGCTTTGCTTTTCAGCTCCTACAGATGAGCTTTGTTTTTCTCTATTGAGGTAGACACAATAACTACTATGAAAATTTTTTGTGTAATAATCCAGTGCAATAACCACGTCAACGTGCAATACTCAATATGCCATATTCTATATTTTTTTATTTTTTGTAGATAGATACAGAACAAATGTACATTTACATTTATATTTATATTTTTGGTGTCTA
>JAQMCX010000022.1:5643834-5658069 GCA_029814765.1 Acanthurus leucopareius
CAGGATGCTTTCAATCGCTCCTTTGTAGAAGCTGACAAGAACTTGGTGTGGGAATTTTGCTTTCTTAAGTTTCCTTAGGAAATACAGCAGTTTCTGAGCTTTTTTTTCAGCATATACTTATGGAACAGTAGTCAGGAGCAATTTTGGGGTCAGTTTCTTGCCCAAAGGCACTTTGACATGCAGAAAATGCTTACAATTGCTCAATGAAAAAGCCATATATATGTTAAAGTTCTTACTTTCAAATGTGTAACAGCTGGATTTAATATGTCTCCCTATTAACTTCAAATCCACTTTGAGTGGATGTGCATAGGAGGTTTCTGATTTCCACAGGTTGCATACAGGACAGTGATTGGCTTATAAACTAGTTTTGATGTAAATTTTTTTTGCTGATTTCTCATAGCACGTTGCACGTAGCACACTAAAACACTCCCTTTTCAGCTGATAAATAAGAAAACAACTCTGAGCTTTATTGTGCATAGTGATACAAATATTACACTATAGAAACAATAAGCAATATCATTCTTTGGCTGGAAGGGAATACTGACTAAATACCCAGTAACAATATATTTATCTTATGATAAATAAATAGATAATAGAATGAATAGATTCAGTTAATGTAATGAATTTTTTGCTCTCTGTGTGTTAAGGCCCCAGAGCAGGAGACAGTCCATGTGTACATCCCAGCACAAGCAGTGGGAGCCATCATCGGAAAGAAAGGACAACACATTAAACAGCTGAGTCGCTTCGCAGGGGCCTCCATCAAGGTTTGAACTTCAAAAAATGATCAGAAATGATTTAATCAACCAGTTATCTCATCTGAACTCAGAAGTGGAAGTGGCTCACATTGAAATTCACGTTACATTGGACAAATGTTGTATTGCCATGGCAATTGTGCTTTCAGAGTGTCAGGTTGATTCAATATTGCCATATGGTTGTTAATGATAAAATATATTTTTACATCCTTATTCTTTACATTTAATCCCTCAGTCTTTCATTTGTCTTTAAGTTTTATGAAGTAAACTCCATTTTGACATCTAGCAAGGGTACATAGAGCGATCAGAAACTGAAAAAAATGTTTTGAATAGCAAGAAATTTTTTTTTATTTTGAAAAAAAAAACCCTCATACAATAAAGAGATAAAGAAAAATGTCCTTCAGTTAAAAGGAATAATCTTATTTTCCAACTGGTCACTCTTCTAGCTATATTGATGTTACTGCTGTCTGCTTTGTTAAGATAAAGAGTTGAAAAGATTATGACAATACTATACTCTAGTAGTAGGGTGGCTATTGGCTACAATTGCCTTAAATGTCAGTACAACAACATTAGTGGAACATCATGCCACTTAGCCCTGATTTCCACACCAAGAACAATTTCTGCAGGCACATCATACATCTAATTATTTTATTTAACTACCAGTATTTGAAAGCACAACAGTAAGTTTTTGTGAAAGAACATATAATCTCATTGCACCCTCCCACTTTGAAACCAAACCCACACACAAGTAGGTCAGTGATGTATGTCTCCTCCCCTCTAGATTGCCCCAGCTGAAACTCCAGACTCTAAAATGAGGATGGTAATTGTGACAGGACCCCCTGAAGCACAGTTTAAGGTAAACTATCAAGATATTGCAAGCTTATCGATATCTATATGATAAGTTTGCAGAGTATTTATTAGCTGATGCTGAGTCATTATAAGAATAGGTGATTAACCTCTTTGCCTCCCTCCTGCAGGCTCAGGGCAGAATCTATGGGAAACTGAAGGAGGAAAACTTTTTTGGGCCAAAGGAGGAGGTCAAATTGGAGACTCACATCAAGATGGCTGCTGCTGCTGCAGGAAGGGTCATTGGAAAGGGAGGCAAGACGGTAAGCTATCTGGACCCCGATGCTCTCAAACCAACATCAAAGAACCTGTGAGATCCTACATTTTGAAAAATTTACATTTTCCAAAAAGCTGCACTTTAGTCCAAGGTCAGCTAGCATGCAAGTTCTACACCTGCGTAGGAGATAGGTGATCACTTTCCAGACCACAGCAGGAGGTTGTCCATATTTGTCAGTAAAAAAGAAGAGAACAAGGAATAAGGAAAAAACTAACTATTGTGATGATAAAGCAGCTTTTGATATCCTTTGCATCACTCTTGCCAGCTAACTAGATGGCTTCTTAATGTAAACAGCTTCTAATCAAGAATATGTCTAATAAATAGTTGCAAAAGACACTGGCATTGTAAGCTCTCGGTACTCTGGCTTTCAACCTCCACTTTTTTAACAGGTGAATGAGCTGCAAAACCTGACAGCAGCTGAGGTGGTAGTTCCCAGGGAACAAACACCTGATGAAAATGACCAGGTCATCGTCAAGATAAATGGACATTTCTACGCCAGCCAGGTACTCCTGCTACTCTGTTTCCTCAGAGGGCTTTTACATATAACATTTTCAAATAAAATTTAAGATTGATTCATAAGCCAAGTTACTACTTCTAGCACCATCTCTTACTAACATTAAAATAAGATTAATTATGTCTAATTAGAATTTTTATAGTTTTTGTCCAACAGGCTGGTCATGCTGTGTCAGCCAATATAGGGCTAATCTATCGTGGTACCTAGCCCTAACAATTTAGCTTCCAAAAAAATGATAGTGTTCATCAGTTGCAAATGTGTGGGAATATTTTCAAGACAGGTATTCCTTTGTGGTATCTGATAGCTTAATGTCCTTGTTTGGAGATATGACTGCAGTGTACCTCAAGAGTCATATTTGGTTGCTTTTGAGTCAGTTCTTTTATGCAGATTACACTTCATAATATCTTTCTGTCAACCTTTGATATACTTGTAATTTTCCCCAACTTAAACTTGCATTAAAGGCAGAAAAGGAACACTTTCTCTTTATATTTTATATGAATTAATGTGGTTAAAATAATCACAGATACTCTTTCGTGCAGGGGTGATAAAGTATAAAGACCAAAAAAGGGAAAATAGAGGTCGTACCTGACATCAACTGTGGGACAGGATGTCTGAACAAGTTTATGTCATTAGGACTTCTAATGACAAATATGCAATAGCTAAATGTAATAGACAGGCTGAACCTATGAGCCCTAGTTCTTTAAAGGTCATTACCACTGAGGTGGTCCCCAGTTCTCAGGAGGGGGTGATCATCTCAAACTCCTCTTATAACTACAAACTTTTTGGATTTTCCAACTTAAGGCCATAATATACAGTATTTGGGTCTTAAGGAAGAAATTTATCATGCCTCTTTCCTTAACCTGCCTTATAGGGATACTTGCTCATGTTTTTTGTCTCTTTCATGCAATTTTTAAAAAAATATTTTGTATGCTGTAGCTCCATGAATTCTGGCGCTGTAGTGCAGTGTATCCTACATTTGTCTAATTGGAATCATTTAATCTGATTTGAATGACCTGTTCTCTCCATTGTGTGGTGTGCCACTGTGAGTCATTTCCTTGTTATCTCTGAGACTTATATAAGTCTTGTGTCCCTCTTACCTCTGGTTAGTCATCCAAATCAGGCCTGTGTGCTGTAAGGTGTGGATACACTTTTGATTTTTAACATTAGCCTTACCAATATAAGCTTTTCAACTGCTTTTCATCAAGAGTGCCTTGGTTTTTCTCTTTTTTTGTCTTTAAACTTGCATTAATTGATTTTTTTTTTTTGGATCACTTGTAACAAACTGGTCAACACCTTAGATGCACTATTGTACAAAGTTAATATTGTGAAGTGGCTCATTTATATGTATTCCTTTGGAGTCCAGTTTCTATCCACCTGGACACTTTAAGTCCAGTGTTAACTCTCTTCTAAGCTTTATTTTGGTCTTCTATATGCTCCACTATGTTCACTAGTCTGTTGCTACCTAGCGCAATCCCCTTTTTAAATTGAAATTTCGAACATTTGTTTGAACTAAAGATGTAAAAGTTCATATTTAAACAATGATGACCTGTTCAAATACAAAATTAGCAGCTTAAAGGTGCATCAGGACCAGTTTGAAGTATTTTCCTTTGTAGTCCAGCTGAGTAGGCTCAGGTTGACCTATTTCAGGCCATTCTTACACATCAGTAAAGTAAGCTAGAATTTTTATGTGGTTTGCTATAGACACAAAGGACAGTGGCAAGCAAAGCCACCCTGAGTGGACAATCATGACACCGAGGCATTTGAGAAACAAAGTGTGAAAGTATTTTGGGTTCTACATCCTAAATGTCAATGTAACTGACTTCATGCAAAATCAGCTTACTGTACAAAAACAACAAATCTGCAAATCCACCTCTCCACCCCTCCTAGGGTGTTAAGTCACCACAAATAAAATGTATTGATTTAGTTTGTGAGTAACATGTTTTTATACAGAAGCTCATATGTAAGTAAAATTTTATTTAAATAAATATTTGATATAATACTGGTGCAAAATTCATGTAAATTTAATAAATTAAAAAGGATCATTTTTGTTAACAAGAAAAATGAACTTTTTTTTGGAGGGGGGTATATTGATATTAATTTGAACAATTTGTGTCATTTGAATTTGATTCGAATTTGATTTCTTTGAAAAAGTGAAACTCCTGTTGTTAACACTGACTATTTGCAGTTTGGTCCAGGTATTCTGAAATGAAAGGTACTTTTTAACTCACAGATGCTGATTAGTGGAATTTTGATTTACTACAAACCATTGTCATCTCTTCTGTGTCCTTCAGTTGGCTCAGAGGAAGATTCGGGACATCCTGACTCAGGTCAAACAGCCTCAGAAAGGTGGGACGGGAATGGGCTCGGGCTCTAACCCTCAGGGCTTCACAGAGATGGGCAGCCCCACGCAGGGGCTGACTCAGGACCACCAGCTGCGCAGGAAGTGAGGGTCCATGCACCCTCCATACATGCCATGCCCCCCACCCCCACCCCCACCTGACGGACAGACAGACAGACACATGCATGGACGCATAGACAAGACAGACAGACAGATACAGGAGAGAAACACATGGACCCAGCGATAAACAGGGAGAGATATAGAGAGGGAGGGATTACACCCAGTAATAAGAGAGTAAGATCTGCGTTTAGACAGAGAGAGATATGATGAATTAAATCAAAAGATAAAACAAGTGAAAAAAAGAGGATTAAAAAAAGAAACTTGAGAACAAAATTAGGCCAGAAGAGTGACTGATTGTGGATGGAGGGACAAAGGAAAGCAGTGACAGAGGGAGGGGCATTGTCCTTTTAGTGTGCCTTTAAAGTCAGTAACTTTGCCTTGAAAGAGCTGCAGCCAGCTCCTCATTTGCTGCAGCCTTAACAGATCCTGTATAAGACAGGTTTAAACAATTTGGCTGACATTACTTTCCTTCCAAGGATGAAGCCTTACTGCTGTTGTTTACACCTTTTTACATGGGTAAAGATCCACTGCAGAGGGAAGAGGCTGGCTGGACAAATCTTTGTTTCCTGAGACGCACTAGCAGGGGCCCATTTGTTCCTCTGTTGCCCTCTACAGACCTTTCCAACCATCTGCAGTCAGTCCAGTATTTTAAAAGTGTTTTTTTAAAACATAGATATATATGTATAGAAATGTTTTATTCAGAGCTATTATTGATAGAATGCAGTGAGGCTGAGCTGGGAAAGAGAACAGGGAAACTGCTCCAGCAGCACTGGGGATAGGTCATGGTTTTAGTTTTCGCGACACCTCCCCCTATCCTCCTTGACAGTGAAAGTCTAGGAGAGGGGCCGTAGATGTTAACACTGCGTTTTAAAGACCTCTCCCAATAGTGGAGAGATTCTGAGAAAAAAAGGAGATAATATGAGGTTGTAAATATATAATCTTCATGTAATTGTGCTGTGTCTGGCTGCATTGCTTTTTCTAAAAGGGGTCTTCTGTATACTGCCCAGTCTCTTGTCTATGAGATGAAGCATAATGTTGCCTACAAAAAAAGCCAGGAGTTGGGGAGGCACTTAGGTACCCCTTTTACTTTTTGCCATGTGGCTGAAGGAACAGCAAGAGACAATAGAGGGAGCGGAGGTTGCAGCTGGTCCTGCAGTTCTATTGCAGTGGCTTAGCTCATACACATAAAACCATTAAAAAACAACTTTATTAAAAACAGCCAGCAGCTATGCTAGGTGGCTAGCGGCCCGCACCTTAAATGGCATATTTTATATATATTATATATATATGATATGTGAGTTAGCCCGGCCCCTCAGGTGAACGTACTGAAGGCAGTGTATCAGGCGTGAAGATTTGCCATACCCATTTCAGATAGTTTTGTACTAACAGATGATCAAGATGTGTCTGACGCTTTCTGCTCAATGCATTCATCTAGTGCGGATGCTAAAGACCAGTTCTAAGCAGCATGACTTTCTCCTCCATGCCTGCAATTCTGTCATTTTTGTAATTTGGACAAACAATGCAAAGAAAATATGTCAAAAATTTTAAAAATATTTAAAAGTGGCCTTGGCCAAGTGTAGAAACCAAAATGGCAAAGTCTTCCAAAGCTCCTTGTCTTGAGGTCAGAGAGGGTAAAATCAGTCTGAAGGGGAGCAGCTTCATTGTTCTCTCTCCCAGTCTGCCAAAAGGCCTGTGGGCAGAGCCTCCAAGCCCTGCCCTGCATATGATAGTGAGGGGCAGGGTCTACACCTGGACGCTCTTGCCAAGATTAGGACAGATTAGAAAAGAAATGAAAAAGAAAACCTACCTCAGGGTAAAGTTACCTCAGTATTCCTAAATTTTTCTTTGCTTGCTGGTGTTTTGTATAAGAAGAAGAAAAAAAGGAAAAGAAGAGCTGATAGTCCTCCATATTTTTTTTTAAGAAAAAAGTTTTTTTAGGTACTGTCTTGTTGCTTTGGATTTTTCTGTTTTTTTTTTTTTTATTTAATATCTTTTTTTTTGGAATGATGAGAAATGAATGAGCTCAGTGTGATGAGGAGGCTGTGTTTCCCTAGAGCAGAAAGAAAAATACTGGTCTAGAGATAAGGTTGGGTCAGCTCCCAATTCGTCTTTGTTTGGTAAGTAAACACACTTTCTGTCTTCCTGAAGTGTGATTGGAGCAACCGTTACATTAAACAGAATACTGGCCAGTGGGGAGTAGTGTTAACTCAAAAGAGGGACCATAAGTGCACAAGGTGAACCAACACACCACTGGGTGCTCCTTTTACTGAGATCATGTTATTGGAGGGGCTAATAAATATTATTCTGACTGTTGTACAGGCTGATACATTCAGGTAACCCCCTCCTCAACTTTTATTATATCACTCTTAACTGCCCATTCTTTTGGGTAATGGCTTGCCATGTGCTCTGAAACACACCCAACTCCTGCCTTATTGTAATGACATTATCATGAAGAAAACATTATGAGAGGGCTTTAATTATTCAGGAGGTTAAGGTTTTTGTTTGTTTGTTTGTTTTTGTTTTTGTTTTGTTTTGTTTTTTACCACAAAGAAGACACGAGTGAGCTTTTCAGTCAATTTTCACCCTGTCTTATTTTACTTGTCTCTTCTCAACTGAAGGTTGGAAACTTGTTAGATCAGAGTCTTGTTGAACTCAGCAGTTGTTGTCCGTATGCAGTATAACTGTACATGGAGAAAGAAGAGAGCATTCCACACACACAAGCCTGAAATAGCTCTTACTTCTCTGAATGTGAATATTTATTACCTGTGCACTGACCATGACACCTCAGATGCTCCCGATTGGCTACATGCGTGCTTGGTGTGTGTATTGTGTGTAAGAGAGAAAAAATGAGTGTGTGTGTGTGTATGTGTTTGTGTTCACTGGTTTTCAATGTTTATTTTTTTTCAGGGGATGTGATTGAGTGAAACTAAAAAAAAAACTAAAAAAAAAAAAAACAACAGAAAAAGTAGGACAAGAACCTATGGCCCTCCATCTGTGTTCCAACTAACCACAGAGGGAGAATTCCAAGAACTTTGGAAAAATGGGAGCAAAATCTAAATCAAGAGTAGAATAACACAGATGACAAATAGAAACCTGTAAATAAGATGTTAAAAATCTAGTAACCATAATTTTGTATTTTTGGAGAAAAAAAGCATAAAAAATCTGAATGGGAACAGCTGTGTAGACAGGAAAGATTGTGCCAAGCCAGGTCACTGAAGGACACCGTTAGATGACTCCCAATCATTTTAATGTTTACCTACACTTGGCAACATACATCACCAATTTTTATTGGCCACTCCACCAGCTCACCATAGTGTCTATGCTCCCATTTTTGTCCAGAGATGGTAACCTCACAGTTCAACAGAGTTTGTCTTAGTGAAGTTTCCACTTTTAAAAAAACCATAGTGCTCTGTTCACAGCCACCAAGACATGCTATTTAAGATTAATTTCTTTTATTTATGTCTTAAATTTCAGTTTAATTTTTGTTTTGACAATACAGCAAGCTTTATTTTGACATGACATCTGTGGATGTACTGTTTCACTTATCAATGAAATATGTTGATAACATCAGAGTACAAAACATATAAAAAACCTGAGACACCTGATGCATTTCTTTAAAAACTAGGTGGAGAGTGAAGGAAAGAGGAGAAGGAAGGATGGGAGGAGGAGAAGGAAGGTGGCCAAATGTTCTGGGATAAAGTGTTGAAAAAAACTCCCACAATTATGTTCCTCTGTCTCCACTCTCATTGCTCCCCCTTTGTCCTTTAATTTTAAAAATAGTGCTTTCATTGCTTGAGTTTTTTTTGCCCATCTGTACTCCAGGAGAAGAGTGAGATGTTTTTTTTCCTTTTACTCAAAAATCATCTAATTTTTTGGAGCTGGCAGGAACATTAGGGTCCCTTGCCCTCTCTTGTGCTGGTCTACATCATGTTTGTTAGCTCAGTTCTGTTCAAGACATTTTGATTTTATTACTTTAATGACCCTATTTTTCTTTCCTTTTTTAAATAAATCAATCTTTTTTTTTTAAATTAAAATAGCTGACTTTAATAATGTAGGTGCCATAAAGTGAGAAAAAATCAGTACAGTTGCCACATACTTACAGTTGAGCATCAAAACAAGCCTGATTAATTTTATAAAGCTTATTTAAAAAATGTTAAACGGACCATACCAGTGCATGTTTTTTCCCATTTTTCGTAAATGCATACCTTTTTCGAAAGTATTATTTTACATATATATCTAAACTTTGTATACCATAGGTGTGTTAAATTTCATTTCTCTGTGATAATAAATATACTCTAGACTTCCTGACCTAAACTCAAATGTTGTTTCACAGCAAACAAACTGGTTATTTGGGACCCTGGGTAAAATTCTTTAAAAACCTTCCTTAGTCGATATATTTCCTCTTGGTGATAAAATTTACCCTATGCAATTTTTATTCTCACTTTTAGCATTTCTTGTACAAAAGCATTATGAGTATCGGAGGGTCTAACAAAAGGGTTTAAGCAACTTTTAAATCTGCAATAAGAGTTTTTTTTTAATTTTAAAGTTATATAAGCCAGTTGCTTATTCACACAGATACAGAGCGAGATCATAATAATTTTAAATCACTTTTTGGTCCACCTGACAAATCCAGCTTCAACATTGATATTCCTTTTAGCTCTAGTTTGTTTTAAACTAAGATCCTGGGAAAAATACCACTATATTTAACAGCAAATAGTGTACAGTGGGTTTATGAGAGCTATTTAAAAATTGTGTTATGCTGCTGAAAAACAAATAGTAAGTCAAAAGATGCTAAAACACTCCATAGAACTGGGTCAGTTCATAATGTTGTCTCATATGGGTGACTCTTTTTACATTACACATTTTCAATGTCACATTGTTAACATAAAAATATTAATTAGAGCAGTTTCAGGGCTCTGCAACCTGACTGGTATAGTATAATGAGAGTGCATTTACAGTAATGGGAAATTCCTCTAATCCAAAAGGCCACCTTATGATTTTTGAAAATAGTGAGGACCAGTGCGAAATATTGGTTGGAAATGGGCTACTAACTCACCGGCATTGTTCTTCTATTTAAAGAGTAATAGTAGCAGAGTAGAAGAACTCCAACCCTTTGAGTTTCAGTGTTTTGGATGAATTATCTTGCCTAGCTTCTTGTTTGTGGAAGCAGAGCACAGCTTCACTCTTTAGACCCCACAGCATGTAGTTCATTCTTGACAGAAATTTTTAAAAAGACAGTGAAAAACAGACAGACTGACCAACCGACCAATAGAGACAGACAGACAGACAGACAGAAAGACAGACGGACGGACTGACGGACGGACAGACAGACAGACAGACAGACTTCAAGATGTTGTGAGTACAGACAAAACACAGTACAAACTTCTCCTTGTCCTGAATCCCCCGTCCTTCTGGGCCCGTAGTCTTGACAAAAAAACAAAAAACAAAAACAAAAACAAAACAAAACCAAACAAAAAAAACAGACCTGGCAGAGGAACACCCAGCCCATACAAAGCAAACAAACCTCTTGACACATAACTAGGAACACTACCTCAAAACATAAGTAAATTTAGCCAGGGGATGAATTCTTTTGTTTGTCCTTTGCTGCAAACAGACAACAGCAACCAGCCAGTCAGTCTAAAGGACTTGTAGTTATTTTTTTATTGCCCACTCTTTAACTTTAAGTTATATTTTGTTTTTTAAATTTATTTCCCCAACTTAGAGATAAAAATATAAAAATAAATTGATGATCTGGAAAAAAGACAAAAAACAAAACAAAACAATATGGACACACTCTTGTGAGGGGTTGTGTGAGCAGCTGGGACAAGGATCAAGGTGACAGGTAGAATATTGAATAACGTGAGTGGTCAAAGTATGGCCCAATCATAATGATGTGTTTACTTAAGCTTTTTGAAAAGCTTCTTTCTACAGCTGAGTGACTCAAATATGCTTGTAGCCACCCACTCACATGGAATTGGAACATCATTGTCCCCCCCCCCCCAAATACAAACATTTACTCACAATCCTCACAATCAGCCTTGGTGCTCAAACTTCCCCTCCCTGTGATTTCACCTCCTAAATGGGGCACAACATCTATAACCATGTAAATGTTTTGTTGATCTACCTCTTGAGAAAAATAAATAAATGGTCTCTTTTTTTTGAAGGACACAAAATAACATTTTTTTTTAAAAAGTTGCTCAAAAGAAATATAGCTAAACCAATAACTGGGTAGTGGCATCTCCATATACTGTAGTGAATAGTCTATTAAAAAAAATCCAAAGAAGAATTTTTTTTTGTTTCTATGTTCTAAGTTTTCTTTTCTTTTCTTTTTTTGGATTAAAATTGAATAATAGTCATCTTAAAGAGGGAGACAAAACTCAGCCACCTGTTTTTAATTTTCTTTTTCAAGAAGCTGAACAAATAATTAGTCTTTATCCAATTTGCTTATTCTATTTCCTAGTTCATTAAACTTACACTTTTTAACTTCAAAATATTCTTCATGTTTTTTTTATTTTGATTGACTTATAATATTTTCTCTCTTTGTTAATGACAGCAGATTGTATCTCTTGAGTTTGGGTGCTTTTAGCATTTTCTTTCTCTCTGTAAAAGGCCTACATAAGTCAGAGCACCCCGCGAGGACCTTCTACACTGATTGATTTATGTACACTTCTATTGAGTTGTTTGAGAAAAGGAAGAAAGGACCTGCTGTTTCAGTCAACTGCATAGCTGCAAGTGGAAGCAGGAAGACCTTGAATAATTTCTGCCCTTCTTATGCTAACATGGACTGAACAAAACAAGGCTAACCTGATCTTGGCTCAGACCTCCAAACTGAAAATTAAAATATCCACGTTCAATCATGCAGCCAGTAGAAGACTTACTTATGTCCCAGTTGCTGAGATGAGTGTGAGAAGGGTGGGGTCTTCCTCCTTCCACCAGAGGGCACCTTTGGTCCTTACAGTATATGGACTTTCACCTTCTGCCTGCCTGATTCCTTTAGTCTTCATTGTTTTAAAACACTTGTTTTAAACTCCTTGTAATGAAAACAGAGCATAGATATGAATGTGTTATTAAAGATGAGAAAATGGGACTTCTTGCCTCCATGTGGTCTTTGTTTGTGGTTTATCTAAATTACTATTTAGATATTTTATTATCATTTTATTTTATTTAAATGTATAATATTCAAATCAGCATAATACATCTTTAATGATCCGAACCAAAATAACAAGATATTGTTTTTGCCTTCATTTCTTCCCAGCACAAACAAAAACCCCTGATACTACTAATTTTAACTGATCATACATTTTTTTCCTGTTATGACTTACTCTACCAAATGAGTAAGATGTTTAGTTAAGTAAACATATAAATTTAGCAATCAAATCAAAGAGGATTAACTAACTTTATGAAAGACACAAAACAGTAAAACCATAAAAGCAAGATAGCTTAAATATAAATTAAAAAATGCCCATATTTAATTAAGAAAAGCATTCAGTGGACTCTCCAGTCCCTGGGCCCTGACATTTTGTAAGATCTGCATGGTTAACCTAAAGTTCTATAGTTGGGAAGGCAGAACAAATTCTGTATGTCCTAAGAAAAACACCTGAAAAATTTAACATGCCGCAACAGCTATTTCTTTGGGACCAGACCTCTGAATCCACCCAAGGCAATAAATAATATCCCAAATAATAATGAAAAGTTAAAGACACTGTTAAAATTGATCAGATATTTGACCGAAACAAAACCGTCTCACAGTAGCCTTGGTTAGAAATAACAGGATCAAAAAGACTGATCAGTCAATAAAAAGCTTGAAACTACTTAATGTAGTTGGTCATTAAAGAAATACCCAAAGGATGCTGAACTGCTTTTTCATGCTGTCATATATGCAATCTTGTTTATCATAAAGCAGGATGTAAAATCTCAAGTGCCAAATAGCTTAAAATGGATTTATTACCAAAAATGCCTAACATTTAAGGAGGATTATAAAACCCTACATTAGATACAGTTTAATAAATATTTTTACCAGTTTATTTGCATATATAAGTGCATATATAAGTGCATGGAATATGTCATGAAATGATAGATGGCTTCCTTAGCCTTTGACATGAGTCTAAGGTGTGCGTACAGACATTTTGGAAAAAGATTAAGTTCTGAAATATGACTGACCCTCTAAAATCCTCCAAAAGGAACAAAAATGTATCTACCTGTAAGCATCAGGAAAGCCATCCTGGCCTTTAGGTCAGAGACAATGGGCAGTCCTTAAAAATGTTAACAGGAACAATCCAAAGTAGATCTCTCAGCATTTCAGACACTCAATGAGTCTTTCAGGAGTTTTTCTTTCCCTGCTTGGAAACACCAAGCTACTGGACAATATTAAGGGTGAGGGTTAAGGGTTAGCACAGCTGAAATTTGGTAATTAAAAAAAAGATATTGGCTATTCTTTCCATTAGATGGCAAAGCTGTACATGTTGTTGAATTGTTAAACTACAGGTACGCATGAGAAATTTTAATTAATTAATTATATTTTAATTTTAATTACAAAACAAATAGTGTTTGGCTATTTTGTGTTGCAGAACTGATGGGAGTCACTAGTACAATAACTTCTAAAAATTCTTTGTTCCTTTGTGTAGGCATAACCTTAAACTAAGTCTTACTTAAAATATTTTTTGGCACTTGTGACCAATTTTTCCTAAGAAACTGTAAATCAAATTAAATTGGTTCAAATGTTCTTCATTTTGTAGACTCAGTAAACTATAACATTGCAATATGTCATAACACAGTGTAACACACAAAACAACAATAAATAATGCAATATGGTATATCATATGTTATGTGACATATCCAACAGCTATAAATACGCTATTTTTTTATTTCCAAGTATGTTTTTCATGATCCATTCAGCCAGAAAAGTTGAACTATTTTCAGGCAGAAAAAATAAAAGTAAGCAGAAGAGATAAAATGAATCCCCTTAATGTGGACTCTAGTATAAAGAGTATTTTTACTTTTTAAAACATTTTGCTGATAACTCTGTATCCTGCTTTAATTTAAAATCTTAAACCTGTCAATGTGATTGAGTTTTAGCATGTTGTGGAATATATTCTGCCTTTTTATAGTGTGTTTCAAGCTTCTTATCTTTGGCTTGTCTGTGCAGTCCATTTTACAAAACCAAAGGAAATGAAGTTGGCTGCATTCTTTGCAAACATCTCATTACTTGGTATAAAAGAAATGAACAGTAGGCTTTCACTGTTGCACTCTGTGCTTCAGGAGACCATTTCCTGAATGAGCGTGTGGTCGTTGGTAGTCTCCTCACTCTTGGCGTGTAGTGAGGTTTAAGCAGAACCAGATTGTGGTCTCCTTTCCCCAGTGCAGGCAGGGGGGTGGCGCTGTATGCATC
>JAQMCX010000022.1:5658169-5668911 GCA_029814765.1 Acanthurus leucopareius
CTGAGGTAATGGTGCTGATCAATTTTATTTATTATTATTTATTAATTTTATTTAAGTTTATTTTTCAGTATCAAATGACTCAATTTGTTGGTTGAAAAATGTTTATAGTTTACAATAAGCATTTAATTTTGTTGAATTTAAGGCAAATTGACGCACTTTAAATCTTTTCTGGTTCAGACTAAAAAACAAGGTTAATGAAGTTATTCTTTGTTGTAAGTGGATCTATATCTCTTTCTTTTTTCTTTTTTTTTGGTTTTCATTAATGTTAATAAGGATACAATGTTATGCAGAGGTGTACTTATAACAATTTTAAAGACAAATGATACTATTTATAGTTGCAGCCGAGGGTGGGGGGCTTCACAGAAAACAATTGAGAAGCACTGGTTTATAGTAATAGTTCAAAACAATAGCTTGGCTGATATCAAGGCAATTTAATTTGGTTAACTTTAGTAATTGTAAACTAGTGGGATTTAGGCAGCCAGAATTGCAAAAAAATAAAATCACTGTTATCAGTTTTTCCTTAAGTTGGGCATCTCAGCCAAAGACCGCAAACGGCTGTTGTTTATGCAACTTTAGCCAGACCTTGTGCATGCTCATTGTGGCAAAATAACCGCACCTAGTGTTATCTGTAAGTAGTGATCTAGTTAGTTGTTAATGTCTGCTGCACTGAATTCAAAGAAAATTTGTTACTCTCTTTTTGCTCTTACAGCCCTTAATTTTGTGTGTTGTTTTGTAAAATTAATAATATATTTAAGATAATGCCTATGCAAGGTGATCACAAACCACGCCTCTAACAACATCACACATTCATAATTTGGCATAGACAACAAGTTAAAAGAAAGAATATCACAGTAGTCATTTCACAGTAGCAAACATTTCCTGGGAAACATAAGGTGCATAAGGTATCTCTGTCCAAATAATGTGTGTCTCTGTGCATGTGTGATCGTTTATGTGTGCTGTATGTGTGTGTGTTACCTGAGCCACGCTTTGTTCAGATAATGGGTTCTCATCCACCTGTAAAACAAATTATAATTGTGTGCAAGAGAAAAATGCTAAAGTCATGCAAAGTACCGTACCTGATAAACTTATATACAATACAAAAGCAGAGCACTGCAAACCCCCTTTGTCTATAGAAACAGTTCATACTGTGGATCAGTGACATTAATTTAGCAAAAAGCTCAACCAAACACAACTCATATTACAACTTGATACCATGCTCATAGCTCAGCCCCAAGGTCACCAGTGTTGATATGTTGGTCAATCCACCACTTTGGCCCAAATTTAAATTCCTAATCAACTACAGGAAGAAGTGTCATGATGTTTTGCATATACATTCATGATCCTTGGATGATAAAGCAAATAATCTATCTTTTTCCTCAAGTGACACAAGCAAATCGAAGTTTAAAAATATTAAAATGCCAGGCCCTATTTTCACATTATGTTAGTCAGCATGCCCTCATCCAGAATTTATCTTATTGTATTGCATTGTATTGCCATTCACTCCTTAATTCCTTCACTGAATCTATCTTAATCTCACTCATGCATGCTTTCTCTCAACATCTCTATTTTTCTTTCCTCTGTCTCTATCACTCTCTCTCTCCCTTCTCACCCTTGTCTGTCTACAGCAGCTGGCTCTTGTCTGTTTGTTCCTCTAGGTTACCGCTGATGTAATCAAACAGGACGAAGCCATAGGTTGGCTCTGACATTTGCTGACACCAATCAGTGGAATAAAGACGGGAGAGGGAGAGAAAAATAAAGCAGTTAAGAGTAGGCAAGAAGTTGGAGGATACAATATGAATCCAAATGTCTACCTGAACAGGCCAAGCAGCTTCTCTGATTTTAAAAAGTAACATTTATTTTCCTTTTGATTTTAGAATTATTTAAATCAATAGAAAAGAAATAATATGATTGTTGTAGAAATTAATAAATAAAATAATGATTCAGAAATTGACAGATTCAGTTATTTTACCCTGTAGTTGACCTTTTGCAGGACCTGTTGAGGGTCACTTTCCAGAATCACCCTGGTAAAGGGATAAAGAAACTAGTTAGCGTCAAACACAACACAAGCAGGACTAGGAAATATTTATGAAATTTTAAAGGCTAAAAAAATATATTTTTAAAAAAAGTGATTAATCTACATTAGGAATAATGGTGAGTTAGCTTATATTTACGATTGTCTGAATGTTCAATAAATTAACTCAAGGCCTGATAATGTGTTTATGCTACAGTTGTTTGGATTATGATTAAAAATTTGCTCAAATCATTACTTCTACTTATCTGTGAACATTATATCTGTCTTACCCTCCATCAATGATTTCGTCCACGACCAGGAACACTCCTTCCATGTTGTCTAATAAACACCTACGCTCCACATTTTTTCTGCAGAAAAAACAAAATTATATTAATAACAGTCCATAATAATCTGAAAACTCTTGAAAATTCTGTACATTTCCAATTATTTATTAGTCTCCCAAAATTACAATTTCAAATGACATCACATTTACTAAAACTTACAATGATTGACACTTTGGGAGATGTCTTTTTTGCTTTCTTATCAAAATTCAGATGATAAGATTAATGTTGGAATCAGGACACTGTTATCTTAAAACTTGAGGAAGGGGGAAAAGCTAGTTTAGCAAGCTGTACTTGCATTCATAAACACTTAAGAATGGCATTAAAGAGTATTTTCCAAATTGTCAGACTGTTCTCTTAACCCTTTAAAGTTACCAATAACGCTGGCATTATCAAGTCATATGACAGGTTTAAATGCTTTAGTAAAAAAAAAAACTAAGTCACATAGAGATATTATCATGTAAACTTGGCACTAAATTAGTTTTTATGCATGTTTGAAAGTATGATATTTGGTTTGAAATGACATTGCATTTATTTCAATGGGTCAGTGGGTTTTTTTTCACAAATGAAACTGATGACTGCTGTGCAGGCTAAGCAGTTCAGGGGGTAGGGGATGGCATTTGAACAGAGAAGCGGTGGAAAGACAGTGGTGAGAAAGAGAATTGTAGCTTGTTTTATGATTACTTGGAGTGGTTCAGTAGTAATTGCAGAGTACACTGAATTTACAACCAGTCTTTGACTTGTTTTTTTTGAAGAAGATGGTGATTGATATAGTACATGGTTGAAGTTCGTAGATATTCTGGTAATGACCAGGATGGTGACAAGTTTATTTTTCACCTCATAGAACACAAGGAACACGTGAACACATTCAACACAATCAGTGAAACAGATATTGTTATAGTTTTTCACCACTGAGGACACTCCACAAACACATCAACCGCCTTGAACATAGATGAATATCAAAAATGACAAGGAGAACATCTGACTATAAAAAGATGTTCAAAATTAAGTTTCTCATTGATGAGATAAATACTGCCAGCCAGGCAAAATACCATCCTATGTCAAAGCCTTCTTTTTGTTTGAAATAGTTGTACTTATCTTTTTTTTTTCTTACTTTTCAGTTTATGTGTTAACATCTATAACCTGAAATACATTTTCAGCCTTTAAAATGATTTGTTAAGTATGTTTGTGTGTTTGAAATAGAAAAAACCCACCATTTTCACATTCTGTTTTCAGTGTGTCTTTTCATCAAATACGTTGATACATAGTCAAAAATGAAAAAGTAGTTGTCAAGTCAGATAGGTTATGTTGTGCGGAAAAAAGGACACCAAAGACTTTCATGATAAACATTTTTACCATGGTATATACAGGAAAAATCAAAAGTATTCACAATTGACCAACAAAGTCCAAGACTCCTAAAGGTTAATATAAGTCCATTTATTCTTCCTCCTTAGACTAAAATTAAATTCAAAATTGAGATTCAAATTTAACAGGTTTAAGTGACAGGATACAATGATAAGTATTTTTCCAAAAATATATAATAATAATAAATAATTTATGTGATAACAAATGGTCAATATTAAGCCTGTATGGTGAAAATTTAAGTTTCAAATGAATAAAGGGACAATTCTATAGCCTCTTTGATTTTAAACTGTAGCGCTCAATTCTGGATATTTCACTGTGCAACTTAAAATAGCCTATTTTCAATTATAGTATATAATATCACACTCCTCCATGTCTCTGTTGCTTACTCTCTGCATTACTACTGCATCTGTTCCCATAGCAACCACATCAGCAGCTATTTGGCTGATAATGTTGGAGTCAACAGTGAAGTGCCCTGCTGTGCAATACACACACACACACACACACACACACACACACACACACACAGATTTAGACACAAACTTGGTGTTTTTTAAAATGTTAATAAAACACTAAAAATGAGGACAATGTGTAATTTTGTCATTGTCCAGCTGTTTATTTGTCACATAATATTTTCTGATTAAATCATTACTGCTTTTGAGGTAGAACATACACACAGTTGAATAGTACATTACATCCTACATTAAGATACCTTACATGCTCCGGTGGAGAGATTAGTACTGATGATGTCAAAGCATGAAAATGCTTTAAAGCATGAAAAGCATGAAAGTGGTTTAACATCATGAGAGTGCACATGCATGGAGAAAATCTCTCCAGCAACATAACTGATGCTGTAAGACACTGAAAAACATTTTTCACATATAAGCATTCGGATGAGAAAGACTGGAATTTCTGTGCCAGTGCTCCTACATGTTTACTTCTTTGTGTATATTTCAAGACTCGATAAAAGAACATACCTGAGGATCTGACTGAGGGACTCAAACAAGCAGTTCAGTACTGACATCAGTATAAGCTAGAAAGAAAATAGAAATAAACAAGAAAAAAGAGGTCAATTTTGAGATTATGGCGCTTGACTTTGAAATTTAAAAATTTATGGCCATGTTAGGGTACAGAGTTCAAGAACAGCCCACAGAATGGTTATGGGTATAAGTTAGCAAGTATCTAGAAGAAATAGAGTACCATTTTAAATTAACTTGGAGTTATGTTCCTATCCACCTGAGGAATCAAAGTACAACATTCACACCCCTCTTAACTCGTTTTTTTTGTACCCCTCAACTCCTAAGGGAAATACTTGTCCTTTTAGCTACTAAATTCTCCAGTTTGTTCACCAGTTATATGTGCTATAACCTTGCCTGACTGCTGTCTGGTCTTGACAGGTTAAGTATGGTTACGAGAGTTTATCAGACCTTTTATGTGAAACTCCTAAGAAGTGTTATTTTTTTGTCAAACTCAACCTTTCATTTTGAGTTACATTTAGAATCACTCCAATATATGCCACTGCACATAATAATAATACACAACAAGCATAATCCACAATATGTCATATCTCTCCACTAAAACACTGAAAACAACAGACAGATAAATAGTGCAGTGAAGAAGCATTGGATCATGGGATTTTTTTTATTTCACTGTTAAACAGTCTCCATTATCTGTATATTTTTTGACTAACCAAGGCAGACATTTTTATGAGGATGAGGTGATGTATTAAGATTTTTTTTATGTGAGGTTCAGTCACATTTGCTGACTTTCTTCCTCACTCTATAACCTAGATGTTAGTGACTGGCGACAAAATATAGTGTACTGCCACCTAGTAGAAACTTCAATTTTTTTACTCTGACTTTGAACATGGTTGAAATCATTTAAGATCATGTAATTACAGAATTAACAAACAACTTGACAAAGATAGTCCAAAAGGGTTCATTATGTCTCAATTCTCAAATAATGTATTAAATTTCTTTTAAAAAGAAAAAAAAAAGACAAAACTGTTTTTCATTTACCTCGACTCTGTATCAACAGCTGATAAGACATGTCACAGCAACACCAGGTGACCCTTCTGAGGAAGATGGAAGTACACCTTTGAAACATGTCAGGGTATATAAAAACAGTTTTGTCTGACTAAAAGAAATTTAGAACATCACGAAAAAAATATTCTCAGTTATAGATATTTTAGTGCTAAAATTTTTATCGTTCTAATCTTTTTTTACTAGGCTTTCTTGATTAACAATAATGATAGTAATCAATTAATTAGAAATTATAAAAAGATTTTAACATATTTAGGGGTTTCAGTAGGTTTTCCGCAAGGATCATCAATGTTCTTTTTCATGCCTGAAATCCTCATCAACATTATACAGTGAAATTACATGTACTACTTAATTTGAATGTAATTCTTTAAAAAATGTATTTTATACTCAATTCATGAATTTCATCTAAATTAATTGAGGTGTTTTTTAACATTTAAAAAATGTTAATCCACTCCTGTGAATAACTGCCAAAACAAAATCAAGTTTACACAAGGTTTGCTGACAACAACAATGACTTACCGTTAAATAAAATCTTTTTTTTTAAATTCTGCAGACTTGCATGATTTGAGAAGATGCTTATTATCATTATCATTATTATTATTATTATTATTACTAAAAATTAAACCTTTTGGTTTTCTGTATGAAATAATATTTTGGCAGTGAAAGCTTAATTTATCCTACCTCATTTTCCTGAGCACTTCCAACAACATAGATGAAGAGATCTATACTGCTCTTATACACAATGGTCATCCCCTCCAGGAAAGCTATCTCATCTAAAGGAAGGAGAAAGAGAAATAGATTCTAAAAGAATAGCGAGCACACATCTCCTTTATGAACGTGATGAATTCATTTTACTTTGCTTTTCAACACAGAGAGGAAGCTATAGAGAGAGGACAAACACAATTAATAAAGGCAAGAAGAATGGTTAAGAAATAAAATATAATATGATAAGGGAGAAGACAAAGACGGTCAGTAAAAGTTTAAATTGAGGAAATGGGAAGGGGGGTTAGGGTTAGGATTGAGAGATGAAAAAAAGAAGTGAAGGGATGCTTTTGGGAAGGGAAGAGCCGTTTAAAGAGAGGATGATGTGGGAGGGAAAGAGAGGGGATATAGAATGACATAAAAGACAAAAGAAGAGAAGAAAGGGAATGAAGGCGGAGTTTAGAACAAAATAGGGTGATACATTTGTTGGTAATATGAAGACGAGGGGCAAAGATTCAGGTTTTGGCCAAATGAAACCTAAAACCCTACTTCTCCATAAATTAAATGTCTATCATGTTTCACTGAACAAATACATGTACCATAAAGTAAAAAAGATCAAAAATCTTAAAAAAGAAATATTTTTCAAAGTTTCAAACTAATACTTTGATGGTTTGGCCCAAAGGTAGAATACATGTTAATGTAAAAATTGCTTTAGGCTATTAACAAGTACAAGTGATAGGCTACTAGGTGGTAGAATGTGTATCATTAGATTTTAAATCGCCCTTTATTTAACAATTCCAAACATTCACATACAAAGGACCTCAGCTACACGAGTCTCATGAGCAACAAAAAAGCCAAAAAGAGAAGCAAGAGCCAGAGAGAAAAAAAACAATTACAATCATTCAGTGATGCACAACACCTATTAAACTGTTAAGAAAAAGGATACCAAGTTCTTGTCATCCTGCACAAGGCACAACACTCCCCCTAAAACCCACTTCTGGCAGAAAGGGTAAAAATTTTGGGTCAAACTGTAGTATACGTAGTCCACCTTCAGCCGTGCTGCTATCAGTTCAGTAAGTTCCCACACTGGGTCCACACAGTGCACCCCCGGTTTTTCCATCTCTGCCAGATGGCGAGGTTTGCAGTAGCTGAGATATATTTCACCAGGGTGTGTGTGGCTTTTTCCCTTGATGAATATTTGGGCTCAAAAATAATCAGTGGAAAAGAAAAACCTAACCAAAAACCACAAACCAACCCCTTAACAACTGAAACACACCAACCAACCTTGGACACTGGAGGAATAAATGGGCAACAGTGTCAGACTGTGCACTGAAGAGAAATGCCTCCCTGTGATCAGGGTCGAGGTGTGCTACCTGTCTGTAGTGGCTACTGCCCCATGCACAATCCTCCACTGAAGGTCAACTGACCATTTTTCAACTGGTGGCTTGTATTGGGACCACCGGCAGCCTTTGAGGAAAGAACCTGGACAAAAAGCTTGGTCCACCTCACCGCACTCATGGCCTGCAGTAGCTGAAAGTGCCTGACTTTTACACATGAGGTGTAGGCAGCCTTTTCCCCAAGTCCTAAAACTGTCCCATCCATGGGGTCATGAAAAAGAGGAGCCAACATTAATTCCACAGTAGATAAAATCACTGTGTAGGTTCCTTTACCTAGCAACACGGATACACCCCTGCTGAGGTTAGTACCATAGCTGAGTGCATAAAGTCCCCCCCACAACAGGCCCCAGTCTACCTTGTTTGTCTGGTTGCTATGAGTTTTATTGTATTAGCACTACATCTAACTTTTTCTGCTGTACTACTTCAGCCACTAATGCCCTCTTACATCCATCCCTCCCACCATTAATGTTGAGGGATACAGTCCTGAGGCCCTGCATTAGAAGACTGGAGAAGAGAAAGAAACAGAACAGAACCAACATAGAACAGCAGTTAGAAAAGAATACCTTGTGTTACATGATCATGACTCATTTGTTTACATATTATATTTTTATTATCAATTTCTATTTATAAGGCCTTTCTCATCACAATTATGAGCTTTTTAAGGCAATAACATTTTTTCTCATCAAGCAGCCCAAAGCCAACCAACCTCTGCAAGAATATGACTGACATGATGAGCTTATCTGTGTCATCAAAATCACCCTGAACTTTAACAGACTGTCTATAAGTTTCATCCAGAAAATAATTTGTTTCCTCATGTGAGCACATATCTGTGCTGTGGAATGAGGTATCACCAAAGAGTGAACTGACACATTATCTGACTCAGAGTTATCCTCCATCATCTAATCCTCACATGTTATCTGAATACATGGAATTTCCCCTGTATCCTCCATACTCTGCTCCTCTCCTCCTGTATAAAAGTGCTCAGTGGACAGAGTTTCGGGTTTAATTCCCACGATCAAGTTTTTATTACTTCTGATTTGTCATTGGCTGAGGAGTGCTCCATCAGTAAAACTTGACCAATGGTAGCATGTGAATCATAAGCATCCTCCTTTATGGTTAACAACTGCATTCATCATGGTTAAGCATCATCAAGAAAGCTGAGTGGACTGCAAGCAAGACCTATTACTAAGTTATAGTTTATAGAAAAGATTTAGAGCCCTTACCTTCCCTTTGGTGTAAGCCTCCGACTATAATATCTGGTTGGTCACATTATCAGAAGTGATGCTTTATGGTGTTTCAATGGAGGCTGTCACTATTACTAATACTGGAATGGTTTATGTTATTTGTTTAATCCTCTGTGCTTGCTCTGTATTCATGCTTAACACTGGCAATGTTACTGTGACTACCTGGGTGTGTTTTGTTTCCTTTTGGGTTATTGTGGGGTTTTAGCACACATGCTTAATTAATCAGCCAAAGGTGCGACATGTTGATTCATGCCCTCAGCGATGCTGTAGACTTTCATAACTGGTCTATTTCTTTGTGTTTCATCCCTTTTTTTCATTACTAGTAAATTTGGTAGTTTTTCATTATATGCAGATACGTTTTGAGTATTGTTTTGTGGCTTAATCATGTCCTGTAAGTTTGAGTGCATTTTCTGTCTCCTAAGTGGCCACAAGGGGGCAGTCCAACCTTGCTAATTTCTTTAGACATTAAGCTGTAGCGATGTGTGTTTTCTTGCTTGTTTGCTAGTTTCTTATTATTACGTTGTCACTTTGGTGTAAAGACGTAAGGATAATAATATCTAGTATTAATGTTATTAGCATTATTTGCATTATTTTTAACAGTAATGTAGCTGTATTATTAATATAGAGACCCATATCTTAAATCTTTGTTTTATTCCATTACCCTTTAGACCACACTCAAACATACCAATGATGATGCACCTGCCTGTACCATTTAAGTTCCTGGATTAATGGAGAGCAAGATAGCTCTGCCTCCTGTGTTCTGACCAACACATCTCATAGACAGTCACTAAGTGTGCCTAAGCCAGCTCCTGAGCTTACTAAACGCCTCCAACCTACCGGCTCAACCACAGCTGAACTGCTGGAGGCAGCTTGCTCAGCTGCCAGAGCATCCCTTAGACTCCAGCCCTTGCACTGGGGCCACAGGCTGGGAGGCTGCTTCCTAACAAAAAAAAGGAAATGGCAGTGACACTCTCACTAATCACCACACCTCTCTCAATCATATCACCAACATGCTGCTCATCTTAAAAAAGCACCAGCAGTGCCTAATTTATCCTGGAAACAAACAGCAGCTTATCATGTCCGATTTTCCTCCTACAGCCAGCAAAGCTTCTTCCACCATCACGCTTGGCCCCGACGGGGCCATCCAGTTCCCATGAGCGATTGATGGAGGTTGTGTCTTTTTGAATGCCATTACTCCGCTCAACAACCAGCAACGAACAGCAAGACAATCACCAACCAACCAGGAAAAAAACAGTTAAACCTCACCTGTTCATGCAGCAGAAGAAATGGAAAAAAGGGGGGAAAGCACCCAAAGTAAGGACAGCAAAACATTCAAAACTGTGATACACACTCACACAGCCTTCACCACCAAACTCCCAGCATGTGTATCATATGACTTTGGAGACATTGTGTAATTAACTCTTTATGGCTGGATATAAGTGGCAATGTCGTTAATCTGTAAAGTACAGAGTAGCATTGATCTAATAGTCTAAAATTGATAACTATTCCTCTCAACACATATACCTGGGAAAATTGGATACAAGGATACAGGGAAGTTTATTGGTCTTATACAACAAGTTGTATAATGAAATTAAAATGTGGTTCCCTCTTGATTGATTAATTGATTGTATATAAAAAATAAA
>JAQMCX010000022.1:5674152-5699340 GCA_029814765.1 Acanthurus leucopareius
CAAGCTGTGCTCCTGATCAAGGAGAGGACGGAAAGTGACAGACTACTGGTCATCAAATATACAGTAGCTGCGTAACAGAGTGCATAGTGTACATTAAAATCAAATAAAAGAGAAAGAAGAATGATTGTCAGTAACGTTTTAATTCTTGTCCACATTGTCTCTAACTCTAAAACTGATTACATATGAAACCTGTTGCAGTTTTTCTAATAATTGCAAAGAGAGTAACATTTTCCTTCCATCTGTTTTGCCTAATACAACAACAATCATATAAAACAGTCATTTCATTTTTATAAAATTCCCACACTGTATTATCAGATAGTGCAAGAAGTCAACAATCATACTTGTGCTAGGAAGAATCAAAATAAAATTAAAAAAACAGCCATGGAGCTGTCACTGCTTGACTTTGACCCAAATTTATATTCAATTTCCATTCTACAAAGTTATCGTATGGAACAAGCAGATGTTTTATTACACTGAATTTTACTTGACATCTTCATTCAATGCCACAATGACACAGGCAAAGCATTAACAGCAACAGTAGCTGTTGGAGAACGGGCTACATGAGTCAACACACATTAGCATAAGTACGACAATGAAATGCACCCCAAATCACTTTTTGTCATTGTACATTCTTAACCAGGCAGTTGAATAATACTTGATGCATGCAAGCCATACTTTTAAGCAAGCTTTCTGATCTCTCTTTAAACTAATAAAAGTCTATATTTGGCATAGACTAATAAAAAACAGAGAATAGAACCAAAGGATTTGTGGCAAAAAAACAGGAAGTAATATTATAGAGCAATTAAAGGGAGAAAGCTCAAAACCAATAATAAATGACTGCAATGAAATAGCACATCAATTTGCAGCATACTACCATGATCAGTATGACTCTTTTTAATGCTGTGAGGGTAAAGGGTAAAGTAAATGAGGGGAAATTAAAACAATTTTTTTAGAAGATTAAATTACCTCACCTACACATGAACAAAATCTTTTCTAAATAAAACAATTTCTTTGGAGGAGATATATAACCAGATCCACATATTAAAAATACAGAAGTCTCTCAGGAAGTGACGTATATAATGAATTTTACAATAAAGTTTCAGCATGATTTTGTTCCTCTATTATGTAGAGCATTCAATATGGCTTTGGAAAATGAATGATGGACAGCCACATAGAATTCTGCTATCATTACAGTAACACATGAACCTCGTAAAAATCCACCTAGCTGCCCTTTTTACTGACCCATAAGCTTATCAAATACAGATCATAAATTTGTATCTGCTATATGGGCTAATAGACTAGTAATAATGAATCTAGATCAAACAGGTATTATTGCACAGAGACAGCTTAAAGATAATGTGAAATGAACACTGAATATAATAGAAGTTGGTCTAGAAAGGAAATTACCTGTAGGCATAACTACCTTAGATGCTGAGAAAGCTTTTGATAAGAGACCATGGCCCTACTTATTTGAAACATTATGTAATTTTGGGTTGAGTCAAATATTCATTAAATGGATGAGAGCTTTGTACAAAGAACCGAATGCCAGGATCAGAGTCATTGGAGTGCTTTTAAACACAAAATATCTAAAGGTACTAGACAAGGAGATCCATTATCTCCTTTAATATTTGCACTGCGTATTGAACCAGTGGAAGAATTCATTAGGACAGAGGAGAAAATTGAAGGTATTTATATAGCAGGAGAAGATCATTCTGTATGGTGTTGTATGCAGATGATGTTATAATTTACTTATGTGAACCTGAGCAGTCAATGACGTTTTTAATGGATATACTTGAAGAATACGAAAATATCTCAGGTTATAGATTGAACGCAAGTAAATCAGAGGTGATGGGGATGCAAAGTTAGCAATGTAATCAAAAACAAATATGCATTTCACTGGGATGTTAAAAGGATAAAATATCTGCGTATACGTATAACAAAGAATTTGGAGGAACTGTATGGAAAAATTTTGAAGAACTGTTGAATTAAATTAAAGAAGTTTTAAAAAGATGATCAACCATTCCCTCCTCCCGTTAGGAAAGACAATAATTCAGATGAACATTATGCCAAGATTTTTTTAAATATTTTTTTAAGTATTACCTGTGAAGGAATTTCCCTAATCCCCCAGGCCTTGTCACCTCTTGTCTGCACTTAAGTTGAGCAGAGTTGATGCCTGGGTCACACAGTCCCTTTTGTAATAATCAATGTTGTGTCTTACAGTTATTTGTGCAAACTCTCCCCATCTGCCCTTGCCATATCATCCAAGGCCGAGGGTAGAAATGTTTATGTTCTAATATCCAGTTAGATCCTGAAGGTGTACAGTTTAACCTTATTTGGATATGTAGATTAGGACTGGTGACATGAGAACACAAAGACCTAAATACATCTTACAGACAGGACAGTCTCAGATCAGTAGTGGCAATACTTATGATCCCCTTCTGATGTTGCTACTGATCTCCTTGATGTCAAGTTCTACAATTAATGCCTCTGCATAAGACATCTGTCATCTCCTGACCTCCTCATTCCTACAGATGATCTGTGACCAGATTTTCCATCACAAATTGGTGTGAGGAACAGGATCCCAATATAACAGACAGGTAAGAAAAGAGCCAGCAAGCGCTGCAAAGCACACACTGTCTACACTCATTAACTCTGCTTTCCAAGTTGAGTTTTGCATGAGAGAATCAACTTGACTTTTGGCAATTTGGGGGTGGCAACCAAGGGAGGTACAGGGGCTCTTATGATTGGTCACTTTCAACATGATCAGAACCGCTGTACCTTGGTTGATTGACAGCTTGAGTGGTACATAAAAATGGTGAAGACACCTAAAAATTTACAAGGAATTGATACTGCTAAATGGCTTTTAATTGACAACCCAGCAATTTACTTATGCTGAAATTTAAGAACGGGTCAAAATTGGCTAAGCCTCAATGGGTTGCTGGTCAGTTTTAGGCAAGCAAGCTATGTAATTAGCATTCACATTAACACTGGCTACTAACTAACTAACTAACCAGCTACCTTTGTAGCTAGGTTGTTACCATGACTACCATTAAGACAGCTGCTCCGCTTTAATGACTTGTATTTTCTTAAAATATTTCAAAATAGTGACAATTAATGTGACATATTATGTATAGTCAGGGGTTCTCAAACTTTTCATGGCAAGCCCCTTTTCCAGCCCTCATTTTGTGCCACTCCAGTGCAGAAAGAGATTAAGAGATGCTCACACACAACCCACTGCAATTTAACAAGGAAATAATTATTTGAAATATATATGACAATCAGTATGCAAGCCCAAGTTTTTTTGTTTATGACTCATGAATACATAATCATGAAGATATTTGCATCCTTAGTGTGATGTTTTTATCTTGTTGACATATTTGTTTTTATATTTTATTCTACTGAATGTCCAGTTGACATGGAAAACAACATTAAGGTAACTTTAGGACAACTGAATATATACTAAAAATGTACAGAGTACAATAAAATACACTGTGTTGTCCAGCCCAGGCAGGAAATTTGTCCTTGATCTCACCCAGAAAAATATTAACACACAACCATACCTGCATGTAGTTAGCCTTATTTAGCACAAAGATTGAAACTAAATGGAAAAAGCTGGCAATAAATCAGTGTAATATCATTTTTAACTGGAACCAAATATGGAAACAAGATACAACATGACAATTAGTGAGCTTTGGAAATGGATTTTGTTACTTTTGGAAAAAGCTAGGCTCTGTTTCCAGTCTTTGTGACAAGCTCAGGTGACAGCTGCTAGCCTCAGCCTTATTTTAACTTCACAGATATAGCAATGGTAATTTTTTTTTTTTTTTTGTCTAGCTCCTGGCAAAAATGAGAATGTCCATTTCCTAACAAACTATTATTGCTACTATACACATGGATGTGCTTCACTGGTACTTCACTTATTAAACATAAAAGTGAGAATCCTCACATCTAGATAAAAACCATTCTACTCAAATTTGACAATTATTTGCTTTTGCCCTCTTTTCTATGAAAACATGTGATGCTATTCATTTATGAATTGAGAGCTTTACTCCTCTGTTAGACTGAACTGTAGCAGATAATCAGTTGATAAGAACAATAGCCAAAACGATGAGGAAATATTTTAAATTATAAATTATAAATTAAGATAATACATTACTCAAATCAATTAACTATTGAATTGCTGAGGACTTGCCTACATATTAACTAGGCAAAGAAAAATAAAAAAACAAAAATTCTCATAAGACTAGTATACATAAATTAAGCGTAGCAAAAAGTCTTTAAAAAGTTGAATGTGAATGACATTCAATGCAACAATCATAATTTATGATCAGCCTCTGAACACATTATGAAGATCTCAGTCACAGACAGTGACAGAAATGATTGTTGAGTGCGAGCTGACACGGACTACAAACACAGCTTTCAGTATTGAGCAGAAGTAAACAAACCAGTAAGCTACCATCTTGGATTTATGGAAAACGCAAATTACATATTACCAATAACTGCAATGCACAGGTTGAGGTAATGATGTTTGCATTCCCCAAAACTTCCATTTCACCTGTTCCAACAATACAATCAAAATGGAGTTTTTAAAGATCACCTCCTTGGAAGGTGTTTGTCAGTGACAATACAACTCAGTTTGATAGGGAATGGGAGGCCAAAATTCAGAGAAATTAAAAAACCATGTATGTCAAAAATATCCACATACATGTGGACGGAGCCTTGGTGATATTACACCAATGAAAGTTCTGAGTATACAGAATTGACCGAGGGTCATAGGTTATGAGTTTAACCCCTTCAAGATGGAAAGAGGAAGAACATTTTACCTTTTTCAGAAGTTAAATTCTGTTGCTGAAACTATTAAAAGTAAAAGGACTCATTAGGAAGATGCCCTGATAGTTAATATATATTCCATTACTGGATCATTATTCTTATATGTATTAACTTTCAAGTAGCATTACATGTTTAAACTGTTCTAACTGCTTCATATCCTTGGTGGAACAAGAGTAGACAAAACCAAAACTATGTTTATTGCTGGACCATAAAACAGTACGTTTACATGCACAGTTAAATAGAGCTATTGTTATAGCTCTATTTAACTGTGGGACGTTTAGGCCTTTTAATTGGACCACTGTTCTTGCACCAGTACACATGCACCTAGGGAGAATCACTCTATTGACGGAAGCATGCCCAACTCCACTACAGTTGGCGACGATATGCCCCCTTTCAGCTTGTTACTATTGGACCCTTCTCCAGTTGACCTATTACATCATATACCAAACAATCATTTAATGTTTAACTCCCTCCACTGACACAACATAATCTGCATTTCTTTATCTGTCTAAAGATGTGTATGTTTTTGCTCGAGTAATAACCATGTAACTCCGCTGCTTTTTTCTACAAATTTATGCTGTTCCGCTTCTGGGTCGAGGGAACTGTGGAGCATGTGCAGAATGCTGAGGCACGTTTGGGGGAAAAACTGAAGCATGCCGGGGTAAATCATTTTTTAACTGCTTTATCTGGGTGCATTAGTCTGACTTCGAAAAATTCGATTTAGTGCAATTTCAGTTGGACTAACACTTTTACATGTATTTTAAACGAGTAGTTTTAGTCAGACGAACACAATAATTTGGCTTTCTCTAACATCATGTAAAAGTACTGAATGTGAAAAGATCTGAAACACATTCTTGTCCATCAACTTTTTTTTTGTTGGACTAAGTTTATTAAAAGTCATTCTTCTGTTAGACAATTTTAACAGTGTGGGCTCCCTCAGCAAACAAAGAGCTAGTTTCTCTTCTGCTTTTCTCTGTGCTGGACTGCTACAGCAGGTAACCAGATGTTTGATTTGAAGGATGACTAAGGGTTGTCTACACCAAACCCAAACTAGACTAAACTAAACTCAAATAATTTGAACTTTCTGCCACTGCCATGGTAAGCAAAGTCCAAAGCAGGAAGGGCACATTGGGTCTACTGCACCAAAAAAAAGTGAAAGATGAGTTAAGACTGATGAGCAAAGCTTTTCTATGGCCTTTAAGTACTCTCAAAACTGCCACACATAAAGACCAGTGAGGAGGCAAAACTGCTCTGCCACTATGTGCATAAAATGCTATTATGTGAGCATGGGGTTGCGAAGGGCGCAAGACTGTATCCATTGTGCCTGCTCAAAACTTGTTAATTTGTCAGGTTCATTTGATGGCTGATATCTCCTCTACTGTCCTCATCCATCTTGAGATTTAGGATGAGAAGAAAGTCTATAAGTAAAAATATAAGCCAATAATAACCACAAGTTTGATAGCTTGTCTTGTCCCCAAAATGAGGTGGAAAACAGTTGGCCCCAATGCAGTTTGAAGGCACATAGGCAACATCAAGTCCAAACCCTCATCTTTGTCGCTCTTTTACTTAGTCATTGACCACCGTGTAGTCACATCTTTTACTTAGGTAAAAATTGCGATGCCACAACACAAAAGTAAAAGTCCAGCATCCAAGGTTTTACCTAAGTAAAGGTGCCTGTAAAAAGCACTAGTGTTGGTGTTGGTAGAAACATTTACCTAAAGTATTCAAAGTATTAGCGGTTATTGGTGAGCCCTATACAGGCTCAGTAGAGGGTTTTTGTACAATGTTGTCTTTATGTTTGATTATCGTTACTTATGCATTAATGTCTAAGTAGAATTTGACCAGTTGCCTAGGGTGAAAATGGTTTTTACTACTGTTCAGTATCGGTGGGTAGTTTCATCTGTATCCACCCATCACAAGTATTTATAAAATGATTACAAGTTTTGCATATTAAGCATTATTTTGCTGAGAAACTAGTTGCTGTAGTTATCAGTTACATCTCTAGGAGTAAAAACCTCAATATTTAATGAAGGCTAGTGGACAATAACTAACATGATGGACATTCTAAAAATAAGGGGTATACTTAAGTACTATACATGTAAGATGAAAATACACAAGTCTAGCACATATACCTTAGTTGTTGACTAATGTTGTTCATAATTTTGTTATTGTTATGATAATACTTCCTCTTACAATACATTGTTCAGACTCCACTGTCATGCAAAAATATGAATATTTTGATCAAAACATGCAGTTGTTGTGTATATAAATATTACAGCTAACCATATGCTTTCTGTGTGAAATAGTATTATATATTATATAGAAATTACATGCTGTAAAGTAGAGCGTACCATATTTGCCTCTGTGGTGGAGTAAAAGTGGAATTAAATGGAGGAACTCAAGTAAAGTACTTTAAATATTGTACACGAGTAGTCAAATGTTATTTCCAGCACTGAGAAAGTGTGAATAAAGGACTTAGACAGACATATTTAAACAGTCAGTAGACAGAGAAAAAAATGACTAAATGTGAGAAAAGACACAGATTAAAGAGGAGGGAGGGCAGGAGAGGTGAATAAATGGTGCGCAAACGGAGAGAGAGCGAGAGGGAGAGAGTGAGGGAAACGGTGGACGTGGCACCTACTCTGCTATACACGTCAACCGATCTGTGCACAAGCAGACATTTAAACACAGAGACCTGCTTTAACTACACATCACGCTCAAACTCTATTTCTTGTAATTTGTGATAGAGACAAGAGGCTGTCTCTTTTCTGGTCTATTCAAGTGATCCCTGTGGGAACTGAAGCTTTGGCTTGAGGGCGACAGTCGTGCAGTCCTGTTGCGCTCTGCACCGGACTCAGTGTGGATAAGTGGATAACTGCTGTAGCTCAACCAGTCTATTGTAATGGGGTTAATTTGACACCGTCAAAAACTGTCACTTTGTTACCAGCACAGACAATCAGTTCTGTTTTTAAAAACACAGAAGGAAAATCGTGGCTTTCAATCGTCTGCATGTGAAACACTCAGACCAGGCCTGCGCGTCCATAATCACATAACATAACGGCCACATTCACAATCAAACTCGCATTAATACATTCCGGAATGAACAAAACCGCTTTGTAATTTGAAACAATCTGCTGAAAATCCCTCTCCTCCGCTCTACAGCTCTCTGTTATTGCTTATCAACAAAGCTGCCACAACGCAACAAATATTCTGCACGCTAATACTAACAGTATAAAACACAATACTAAACAGCCGTGCACATAACACCCTCCGCCCTCCGACCAACTAAAATGGTCGGTTAATGAGCCCAGTGAGACGCTGGACAGTCTTACCAGAGACGTGGAGTTCATCACTGCTGCTATTCTCGTTCGGTGTGTTGACGTGGACAGCTTTGAGTTGTCACACGAAGACCAGCTTTCTTCACAGAGCCGCGGTCGCAGAGCGCGCGCTCGACACTCCGCCTCTTAGAACTCGCTGCACTTTCATAATAAAAGTCTTCATCAGGCAAAAATTTAGTGATGTCTGAATTACAAATAATGCATTTCCATTATTCTAAAGGATAAGGCTTATATTTAGCTATATGTCGTATATTTCAACAAATCCCATGAAAATATCACAGCAATCAGTAATTTGAAGGTAAAGCCGAACCTATTATTATTATTATTATTATTATTATTATTATTATTATTATTATTATTATTATCATTATCATTATCATTATCATTAAATACATCAGAGAGCCGCATTAATGCACTGAGTGACACACTCTGTCATTACGATAAACATAGGCACTTTGTTTTTGATTCAATCCCACCAAGGCTACACCTGCTATTAGGCTTACTGCCATTTATTGATCCACCTCTGAAAAAACACAACAACAAACGATTTTTTTTTCTCCAGTTCGAGGAATATTATATTAAGTGTTTTGTGTTTCAGTAACTTTTGTCATATTAAGTTTTTAGTTCTAGTAGATTAAGCTTTGCATTACCTCTGATCCATAGAGAAGAGCTGAGCTTTGGTATGATACATTTTACGCAGACAACCACTGATTTACAACAACAGCAGGATCTTCTTCTTCCTCTACCTTTTTTCACCTTAGTAGCAGTGCAGAAATAAGGCACATCCTGTCTCATAAAGATGCAGAGAGACCAGTCCATGCAATTGCTTCTTCTGGACTATTGCAATTTTTTATTATCAGGTTGCATTGATAAGTCTTTAAGGACTCTCCAGGTGATCCAGAATCTTGTGGTGCATGTATGAGAGGTCACATTTATCCACTGAAATTCCTTTTCCAGTTGACAAAGTGCTGAAAGGTCAGGCACCAATATATCTTTAACCCTTATCCTACTAGAACAGTGCTGGAGCCCTCAGTTATTGAGCTTGTCACTTGTGGAACTACCTTCCAGTTTCAATGTAGGAAGCAAGCACCTCTTTACATTGAAGAGAAGTCGTCTGCTTATGCCTTATTCTGATGAGTCAACCAGGATACTGTTTTGATACTAGGACTAACTTGTCCGTCTTCTTATTTTCATTTTGTCTGGTGTTTACTTTTAACTTTGTATGGTTGTTATTGAACTGATAAAGGTAAATTTACATTTCCTACTTTATCCTCTGCCATATGTTAAACATTTTCAAAATATAAATGTGCAGTTTTTCTCTGTACCATCCCCTGTCAAGTGACTGCAGTGTCCACACTTTGCTGGCTAAATAACACACTTTACAATCTTAAGGGGAAGGATTGGTTTCCACCTCGCCGACTCCGTCCTCGCAACGATCCACAACGATGAGTAGACACGAACTGTATCTAATAAGACTGAGGACCCTGTTTTTTGAAGGTTATGTGTATGGAAGTTGGGTCGTTTGTCAGCAGGCTACCTGAAGAGAGCTGTTGTGGTCTACTAATAGTTAAAACATCTCTGTTCAAACCTTCATATTTTTATGTCCTCCTCCCAGAACCTTCCCTTTTCCAGCGTAGCATTCTGGGAAATTGAGTTGATAATCATTTAGAAAACATGGCAGACGTACAGCCACCACCGCTACGAAGCCTAGATGATTTTCTCTTAAACTCTGCTCGGTTCGCCTTGCCTGACATCCTTAATCTTGACCGGTGGAACAACCGCGTTATCAACAACTTATTATACTACCAGAGCAATTATCTCCTGTCTACGCTCGGTTTTCTTCTCATAGTAGGGTAAGTTAGATTTTTCTGGCACGGTCACCCTCCTCCACTTCCTCTTCCACTTAAAGCGAAAATATTTAAATTAAGTGGTAAATATTTGTAAATTCATATGATTTTCAGTGTATAGCCGTATTAATTATGTCCTTCAATTCACAATAGCTGCGTGAGTGAGTTGTCTCCATCAAGAAACTTATGACGTGTACACACAGTTTAGATAAGAGCATAGATATTTCAGTAGACTGATGAACATAATAATAATTAAAACAGTCTCATGTGTTAGAGTTGTGGGAAGTACACAGGAGCGTATGGAAGAGGATGTGGCTGCCGGAGTTCTTTTCTGCACCTAGTTTTAAAGATTGTCTTTCTTTCCAGTGAAATCCTTGTTTACATGTCCTGCATTATGCAAACAATGTGTGCCCACATGCTGTGTTTCATATTTGCTCCCCTTTTTTATGTCAAGAAATGAGTAGCCGCACCTCCAGCCTGGAGACACTCCCAGGGCTGGGTGTCTGTGCTGCCCCCTTAATCCAAGTATGACCGCCCCACAGTAGCTATGGTTTTCCTCGCCAAGGTTGCTGATTGCTAGATCAATGAAGATGTTTAATGCACGGGCAAAGCAGCTAATTACTCTGTTGTTGGCTGCAGGAGTGAGCACAGAAGTCTTCATTTACTCTTAAATTCTGGATTGTTAACGCGTTAACTTCAATAGCCCTAATTATTATATATTTAAACTCATATTCTTGCTTCAGGTAGCTTTAGCCCCCCAAAATAGGCATAACCATGTCCATGGAGCTGTAAAACAAGATTACTGAATTGTCATTTTACACAAGTTCGTAGAATGAAATACAGTTGTAGCTCCCTTATGTCTCAAATAGGCCAGATAGTAAAGTGGGGATTAAAAAATGATGATAAGTAGATAATAAAAATAAAATCTACTTTTTGCATTTAAGTGTTAAGGATAAGTTGTGAAGTCTCAGCTTGAGGGTAAAGGCTATCCCTCAGCCTGGTGGTATAGCAACAGATACCTCTATATCTATTGCCAGATGGCAGGCTGTGGCAGGGATGGGTTTTGTTATTTAATTACCTTTGTTCTCTGCACATGACGGAACCTCACCTCACTGATATCACTGATGGTAAGTAAATAGGCACCAATGATGTTCTGCAAATCACTTGCTGCTGTTTCTTTAACCAGGGTAGAGATGTTTGATGTCCATGACAGGTTCTCTGTTATATTGATTCCTTGAAACCTAAAGCTGTGCACCTGCTCCTCCTCCAGTCTTTGAGTCTTATCTTATTAAAGTCAGCAATCAGCTCCTTGATTTTTCTCACATTTAGCAAAAAGTTGTTCTCTATACATCAGTATTGATTTTCTTCCAGTATTCTAATGGTTGTTCCATTCCACAATGAAGTTCTCTCAATGTTGAGTGTTGAAGTCATTGGTACAAAGAGCAAATCAAAACAAAAAAGTAGCAAATATATTTATCACAGAGGAATAAGCTATTAGGCTTTGGATATAGGCACAATACTTGTAAATAGATAGGTTCAGTGTTACTTGGATCTGCATATGGGGTTTTCTAACTGTAAGAAAAGTATAAATATCTGCTGCACTTAGTACCTTTTATTCTTGGCAGTCTGAGCGTTGTCTCTACAACCCTATTTTTATGTCACCAAGTATTTCCAACACTTCATGTGTGAAGATAAATGTCAATTTTTCCCTAGGTATTTCCATCCTTTCCAGCTCTTTGTCGGGGCCATGGTGGTCACGCTGTTGTTCCTGAGCTTTGTCTGGGCTGCCGAGAACCAAGCTCCTATTCGTCGTTTCCGTAGAAACCACCCATCAATTGCTGTGTTGTCCATTCTTTTGGCCAGTTACCTCTTCATATCAGTGCTGGGTGATGTGGCTGTATTCCTGTTTGGAATAGCCTTCCCAATACTGAGTAAGAAAGGAACACATGTATTCTCACACACACACACACACATGAAGTTTAGCTCATTTTAATCAATTTAGCATAAAGTTTATTTCCCCAACATTTGTATGTCATTAACAGTGAACAGTGAGCAGCTCATAAAACGAGTGTCTTAAAATATGATAAAAAATGAAAAAAAATGCTGATAACATCGGTAGATTTTGAAATGAAGGCCTGTCTCTTGTGTGAAATTATTCAATGAACTATTAACTAGCTTACTGACCAGAATTTATTCATTCCTCCCTCTGTGTCTGTTGCTGCTTTGTAGTGGTTCTGGTTCATGCCTCAGTGAGGCTCCGCAGCCTGAAGAACAAGCTAGAGAATAAACTGGAGAGCATCGGTCTAAAGAGGACACCCATGGGACTCCTGCTGGAGGCTTTGGGACAGGAACAGGAGGCTGGGTCCTAAGTAGAGGAATGAGGGATGATTTGGATATTATCCAAGTGAAATGGCAAGAGAAATATGAAGTGGGTGGGAAATAGGAAGAGAAGAGAATTAGTATATGAGAAGACAAAAGGTACTGTAGGGCGAGAGAGAACAAAATTAAATGTGACATATAAAGGAGTGGCGGGGGGCAGAAATGGTGGCTTGTTGTAAAAATACTTAATCGGAAGTCAACAGCATGGGAGGAGACACATTCTGTGTTCCCATGGAAAAAGGGCAGATAAAACTCATTGAAATTATAACAAAACAAAAAAATCATTTTTAATATATTTTGCCAAGCCTTATACACAAAACACACCTGTTTTGTCATGATATAGTCTGTCTTTGCATTATATACTTAAGTATGCATTGTCCATATGGGCATATTCACATTGACCCTGTGTATGATAAATTGTTAAAGCTCTGTAACTTAGAATCATTTGTTGTTTACATATTGCTCTACTTATCTCTTAGTGATTTCTATTCTACCAACCCTCTCTGATCTGAATATTGATCTATGAACCATCTCAAATCCTACAATTCTATAACATAATCATAACATCAATCGTGTCCAAAGTATCCTTGAACAGCTATGATATTAGTTGAGGTGTTTTGACAATTAAGTAAAAATAAAAAAAAAACATTTGAAAAAGTTGTTCTTGTCTCCAGCTAATCCTCCAGAAAACATGCAGTTAGGGACTCACACATTCAAATTTGTTCAATTTTAAAAATCCTTTCAATATGCACTTTAAGAAAAAAAGTTGATTCAAAAAAGATTGATTAAAGCTATCCACATCTTCCACTTGATATTTTAAAACTGACTGGATTGTTTACTGCAACCGAGCAACTGCAACCATTTAAAGCTTTTTTCTTAAAATATTCTGACTTTGTCTGAAAGTAGTATCAATAGTCTTTTTATGCTCTCATCACAGCAAGTACAAATGTAACCAAGTATTTTTCAAGTGATGAAACATAATATGACATGCAAGCCCATATGTACGCATTGTATAAACACAGAGAAAAACAAAGGGTAAAATAAAATATTTGTTGTCAAAGTATTAAAACTATCAAAGTATTATTGCTAAAGACCAATGCAAATGTGGTGACAATTTATAAGAGTTAAGCTTGTATGTAATTTAGCCCCTTCCCTCTACTGTCTTCATTTGGAAAGTATCAATCTAATTTTTCTAATGACGTCTTATCTGATCAAATAAGTAACCTAGATTTCACAGTTAATACCTTTCTAACATTAATGCCTGTTATCATTATTAACTACAAACTAATAAAGTCTGCAAGTCACTGTGCCAACAATTGTGTTGACTGTAGTTTGCAACGGGGTAGTTATTAGTAAACTAAAACCGAAACTACAACGGAAATGAGAGGTGAACATTTGTTGTAAACTAAACAAAATAAAAATTATACCCTTTAGAAAAAAATCAAACTAAACTGAAACAGTATGGGCTTACTACAAAACTAACTAAAATAAAAAAAAAGTTGTCAAATCAAGTCAAGTCAAATTTTATTCAAGTGAAGTCAGATTTTATTTATATAGCGCCAAGTCACAACAAAAGTTGTTTCAAGACACTTTACATATAGACTAGGTCTATACCCCACTCTTTAATTAAATTTATGAAGAACCAGTAATTGAAAGCAATTCCCACATGAGCAAGCACTTGGCGACAGTGACAAGGAAAGGGGCAAGAAATAGACAGGGAGAGTATAAGGAGGGAGAGGGGAGAGAAAGAGAAAAGATGAGAGAGTGAGAGAGAAAGAGAGACAGAGGGCAAGACAGAAACAGAACAAGACGGGGGTTGGGAGCGACAGAAATGAGCAGAAACAGTAATACAGCAAATACTAAAATAGTAGAAGTGTAACTAGTAAAAGTGATGGTCAATGATAATATGAGGATTACATGTGAGTGTATAATAATAATAAATATAATAATAAACTAATAGCTGTTCAATATGGGACTTAAAGGACATGTCATGATCAAAGATAACCCCCATATTTCTTACAGTAGAACTAGAGGCTAAAGTAAAACAATCTAAAGTAGTTTTATTGTTAGATAATTTGTTGGGGTTTTTTTTGTTGTTATGGGCCAAGTACCACAACTTCAGTTATGTCTGAGTTTTATTGTAGAAAAATGCAGCTCATCCAAGTCTTTACATTCCTCCGATAAGCTTAAAGTTTAATCAACTAATCACCTTCATCTGGCTTTATGGATAAGTATAATTATCTTGAAGAGTCATTAAAACAAGGCAACTGGACTCTGTTGAAATGTTGGACTATGTTGTTCAACATAGTCCAGTTGCCTTGTTTTAATGACTCTTCAAGATAATCATGACCTGGATGAATGAGAATCTACACAGAGATAAGTATAATTGGGTATCATCTGCATAACTATGGAAATTAACCGAATGTTGTCTGATATGTTGCTTAGGAGAAGCATATATAAGGTGAGTAGAACCAGCCCAAGCACCGAACTCAATGGCCAACTCTGGCATGTTCAGAGGATTCATCATTAACATATACAAACTGAAAACAATCTTATAAATAGGACCTGAACCAGCTTAATGCTGTTCCTTTAATACCCATGAAATGTTCTGGTCTCTGTAGTAGGATGTCATGGTCAGTGGGGTCAAATGCAGCACTAAGATCTAGCCAGACAAGTACAGATGCAAGTCCTTTGTCCGATGTTAACAGAAGGTCATCAGTTACTTTAACCAGTGCAGACTCTGTGCTATGCTGTATTCTTAAGACTCACTGAAATTCTTCATAATAACAGTGGTTATGCAGAAAGTCACATAACTGATTACAAACACCTTTCTCTAGAATCTTGGAGAGAAAAGGAAGATGAGATATAGGTCTTTAGGTGGATAAGACTTCAGGATCAAGATTTATTTTTTTTAGCAAAGGTTGATCACAGCTAATTTAAATTACCGGTATACATACCCTGTTGACAAGAAACAGATTTGTCATTTCTAGTATAGAAGTGTTACCTTGTTTAAGTATAAATCAATACCAGCAGAGGCAAGAGTTGACTGATTTTGGGCACAGGTGGCATTCCTACCTTACACCTGGCGCAGATGTCATTTTGCCACTTCTTTAGTGAAGGCAGAATGAAGGTGTAAAGAAGCTCAGAAACTCACTGTTACTGAGAGAAGGGGGAACACAGGATTCAAAAGAGCTGTGACTCTAATAATCTCATCCAATTTTATTAAAATTTTAGTTCTTAGCATTCAGATATCAGGTGAATTTATTGTCATTTTGCAACCTGAGTTTACTCAATTGAATGAACAATGTTTCTCGTTTCTGCTACACATTTTGCAAATGTATATATGGGTGAGCCTGTCCTCCCCTCACTTCTGTAATTCAGTGCAGTCTGCAATTTCTTTTTCTCCATCCAAAACACCAACATGTTACAGGTATAAGACAATTATCATGAAAACATACATTAAACATACAGTGTAGTATGACCAGTTGACCAGCTGCTAAAATAATTAGTAACAAAGAATTTTGTAAACTTTTTATGTGTTTAAAGTGCTGATATATTACACAGTTTTTACTAGGAACTATTTTTTACTATTTACTTTTGTGCGAAGACACTCTTTTATTTCTGTCTGTCTCTCTCTCTTTGTCTTTCTCTCTATGTTTCTCTCACTTAACCCAGCTCATCCCAACCAGTTACAGCAGATGGCTGCTCAGCTAGAGTCCAGTTTTGCTCAAATGTAAGCTCATTCATTCACACCACTGTCACCAAATGCTTGCTCATGGGGGACTGTTGCTCTAGAACTGCTCTTTATGAAGTGTTTCAGATGACTTCTGTAGTGATTAGCCGATATACAAATAAAATGGACTCAACTTGTACAAACTTACATGTTAATCAACTGCACTCTTTTGAGTAAACATTTGGTTACTTAACTGGCTAGCATGAATCAGAGTAGGTTAAGAAAAAAGCTCTAAATGTGCCGAGAAGCATGAGAGAGACCACACAGTTAAAGTATCCCAAATTACAATCAGCCTAACAGTACAGAGTACAGACTCAGTACAGAGTCTTTGAAACACAGAAACTTCTGCTGATAGGAACTTGTAAAAGCAGGGATGTCCACAGATAATTAGAATAGCAATCTTTGACTGCCAATACTAGTAATCAGATTTTTAAGTGGATAGAAATATGGTCTCTAACAAATTAAAGATCTGAGATGAGTGGGAAGTGTTGTTCTAGCAAATGCCTTTATAACTTTTTTAATAAAAGCTCAGCCATGTGGTGTAATATGCTACACTGTACTTCAGTGCATACTAACAACAAATGGAAATTGAAAAAAAACTGAAAATATTGCAGATGAACGTTTATGTACTATTCAGCAATTCACATAGCATACCTACACTGACTACCCTGGTCACAAACTTGCCACATTTTTACACATTGACCAAAAATAATCATTTGATTTCTCTATTCATTTTGCAATAGCAGGTCTAAATGAAGAGATAATTAGAATTTGTCTTTAATCCTTTTTGTTTTATGAGTTATTTACCATAAAATCTCGGATTAAGTTTTATCACTTGACTACACACTGTTTTCTGGGCCAACAGAGAGCAGGGCTCGAGCATGAGTAAGGAAGTCATATGCTGTGTTTTGTATCTTAGAGGCTTGCTATTCAAATGCAGTCAAAGTTAATGGACAATGTTGTATCACTACTGTCTTGGTGATGCAGCTTCAATTTCTGCATCCATGTAACAAATTAAAAAATGGATGACAGAATTATTTTCTGGGTTTAGATGTGTATGTGTCTATATAGCACTATATATCACTAATATAAATAACTACAATGCTGTATTCTTTTTTTCATCCTATTCTATATGAAGTGTAATTATCTCTAAAGGCCTATATGTTTGCAGCATGAAGGACTACAACTTTTGTTTTGTTGTGCAACCATGTGTTGGAAGAGGACAATAAATCACCTTCAATGCCTTGACAAATCCAAATAAAGAAACATTTTTTTAAATGCTTGCATACTAAGTCAAAACTGAGTGATGCAGTATGTCAAAATTCTGAGATTGGGAGTCTCATAAATATGGTGGCTGAAAAGTGTAAAACAAAATGACAAAGTGTGAAACACTTTACAAAGTTTAAGACAAATCTACATGTTGGATAACATTTTTACATTTTGTAAAACAAAATGGCACACGCAAAACACCTTTGCCAAAGACGAAACAAATTTACACTGAAGTGTATTTCCCAGGAGGGTCCAGCTGCGACTCACATAGAGTGCAAACCACACCCACTGCAAACAACGCCCACTGCAAAACACACCTTAACCTGAGCCCTAAAGCAATCTCTTATCGGACTTGTAGGCCTGTTGGATCTGTTCCCGGAGCCTCTGAGACTCCGTGCTTAGCATCTTGACTTTCAGTTGTTTCCTTTTCTCTGTTTTCAGCTGCGCTCCAGGTGTTAACCATTTCTTGTTCATATTGTCCCAATAGCCTAAGATGTTGGTTGCTGTTTTAGCATAGGTTTTCTTAATGACGTCCCATCTCGGTGTTAATTGGGGTATCATCCTCAGCTGTATTGACAAGTGCACTGAAGTGGTTCCTTATTTTCAGGACAAATTGCAATTTAATGTTTGGACACTCTAGTTTGGTGATGTTGAGTTGTTTTCTTTGCCATCTCTATTTCTTTATCTTGCTTCAGTTTCAACCTCATTGTACCTGTAATTGGATGTTCCAGTGTCCGTGAGTGACCATCTCCTTTTCTTATTTATGATAATACAGTCAATCTGGTTGAATTATCTGCCATCTGGTGACCTCCAGGTGAGCTTATGGATGCTCCTTTAGGGGAAGATGGTTTCTCCAATGATACAGTTGTGGTTCAGACATAAATCTGCAAGATGTTCACCACTGTTGTTCACCGCATGTGTTTTCCTACAGCCCTTTAGTAGTTGGTGTTTGTGGCTCCTACTTGGGCATTCATGTCCCTGATGATCAAGAGCATGTCATGTTGAAGGATTTTGGATACAGCATGACTTAGATGATCATACCCTTCATTTTTTTCCCCTTGACTGGCTTTTGTTTGTTGGTGCATAACAATGGATGATCGTAAGCATACAGTGTTTTGAGTTGAAGCAGGCTCTGATCATTCTATCCCTGATTGGCTCCCATTCTAGTAAAGTGTTGACCTTCTCCTTTGCAATAATCAGGGCTATACCACTGATGTGATTTTCTTGATTTCCTGAATATAAGATGGTGGAGCCATCATTATCCTGTGGAATTGAGATCCAGTCTAACAGCACTTGCTGACTCCAAGAATGTCCAGGTGTTATGTCCTCATCTCACTGAATATTTGGACTGATTTTGATGTTTCATGCATTGTGCGTACATTCCACACCCCAATTTGTATCGTAGCTTTGGGCCTGAATAGGCTCTCTTTCATATCTCTAATTTCCTCATGGGGGTTTTCATCAGGGATAGTCTTTCTGCCTATTTCCTGGCTCAAGTCCACTCCAAAAGCCTGTAGATGTCAGGTTTTTTCATCATCAAAGTTTTCATAACAAGATGTCTTTTAGGGGGTAGATTGTTAGCCCCACGCCGAACCCCCAATCTAGGGCGACCAGTTGTAAGTTTTAGTCTGGTGTCTACTCTGAAACTTGCCTCGTTTGGGCCAAATTTGGAATAAGAATCTATTTGCAAAAAATCAGTGATATTGATGAGGTGAAACATTGTATATATTGTCTTTGTACTGTTATTAAATGATCAGTATTCTAAATGTTGCTCCCCATTGTACGGACAAATTTAATGTATCAGGTTGTTTTCTATGCTGTTTTGAAGTGAATATGAGTGGGCTTGAGACAACTGCCTGTAAATGTTTGAAAATAACATAAATCTATGCATGTATGTGAATACTATTGGAAAAAAAATTCAATTCCATTTTTATTCTTGTTTTGCATAGTGCCCAACATTATTGGACTTTAAATTTAATATAAATTGCTCTTCATGCTGTTTTATTTTTTTGTGAGATAAAAGGATCTTTTCAATGTAGGATGGCTCATTAATTTTTAATAATAATTCTCTACAGTGGACAGACTCTTTGTGCAAAAGGGAACTTAGTATCCTCAAACTATGTAGTTGTCACAGATTATGCAAACGAGGGACCCAAATGCAGACAAAGTCCAAAAAAAGTTCAAACGAAAAGCGAGCTTTCTTGAAAAAAAAAATGACAAGCTGGTATAAAAGCACTATAAACCAGGCCTTGGGCAGGATGGAACCACACACGACACAAAAGCACAAAATCTCAATGAACTAAAGTACACTACAGTACACTACAGTACACTACAGTACTACAGTACACTACAGTACACTACTGGACACGACCGGACACAACAGGAACTCAACAGGATGATCAGACAAAGACACAGGGAAACACAGAGACTATATACACACAAGGACAATGAGACACAGATGGGGCAATCAACACAGGTGCAACACATTAGGATAAACACAAAAGGCGGGAAGTAAACATAGCAACAACACAAGGGAAGAGAAGACTATCAAAATAAAACAGGAAGCCACAAGACAAGGACACATACCAAAAAACCAACAGAACCAAAACCCACTTCACCCGCTGATCGTGACAGTAGGGTCCTGAAAGTACAATTTAATAGGTGCTTTTTTTATGCTTAGGGTCTACAATTTAGTTTTAGTTTTGGTCCTCCAAAGGAAAAAATTTAGGCACCCCGATCTACATTCTCTATTCAATGGGGTAACAACTTTTATGGTAAGGGTAACAACTCAGTTGTTTTCCTATCACTAAGTAAATTTAACCTCTCACAAATTTATAAATGTTTCTTTTTATTTATTTTTCCTTTTGAATTATTGTACAATGAAGAATCTTAGGATTAATTTAGTAATTTCATATTTCGCTTAAAATTCTTATTCACTTTCTTGCAGAGAGTTAGATTTGAGATTCATTATAATTTAATTTGATTTGGCAACATAAGATTGTAGAAAAACAGTTGTAGTTCCCTTGTTATATGACAGAAAACATATGAATGTATACTAAATTAATGAGTTCATGTAAATTAAAAGTACTAGCTTGAGAATGAAAGCTGTCGTCTAGTCGGGTCATACATTAGCAAAATATCTAAAATATTTCTATTTCTTCAACAGTAGGTTGACCAGTCTGTGGTTGGAGTGGACATTTTCTTTTAATATCCTTTGGAATCTGTTTAGACACCTCACCTTATCAGTATCACTGATGCATTGTAATGAGTATGTTCTGGGGTTTTAATCACCCTCTGCTGAGCCCTTCTGTCCTGGGCAATGTACATTTTACACTAAGTTGTGATTTTTCAAGTCAGAATACTTTATTTTGCTCCTCCTGTCCTGGGCAATGTACATTTTACTCTAAGTTGTGATTTTTCAAGTCAGAATACTTTATTTTGCTCCTCTGTAAAAATGGAGAGGAGCTTGGAAAAGGAATATTGCTTTCTCAAATTTCTTAAGTTTTTCAGGAGTTGAAGTCACGGATGTACAAAGTGAGCAGAGGGGAGCTGAGCCTTATGGGCCCCTGGTGTTGAAAATTAGACTGGAGAAAGTGTGTCTAAGCTGGTATTAACAAACAGCATTCTGATATAGGTGATATAGGTGTATATTTCCTTGGGGAAAAACCATTAGCCTGGCTCTGCAAAAGTTAGCAAAATCTTTAATGATTACCTGGCAACTGTGTGGTAATGAAAAGACAACTGGTGTCTTTTCATATCCTTTTCTGCTGTAAGCACCTCCAGCCCCATTTGGTATGAATACCACTAAGCAGAAATAACTGTGCTTAATAGGGAGGAAAAAATTTTATATTTTAACAAATTTTCTTACCTTCGCTCTACAGGTTCCTTATGCAGAGCTGGAGGCATGGCTCGTTCAGCAAGAGCCAGAAGCTCCTTCAGTAGGATTTCCAAACATGACCTGCCCACATGTGAGAGCACCTGCAAGGGTAGAGAGAGACCAGTTTCCCTTGTCTATGGAATCCATAAATGCACTTGGTACCCTGCAAGAAGAAGAGGACAGAGAGGAGGAAACAGAGGTATAGCTGTTTCATTCACAGTGTATTCATGTTGGAGATGTGTTTAGCTTGATCTTGAGTTGCATTTGAATAGGGTCCTTCATTTCCAATGCACATAAAAGATTTAGGTATAGGACTACCTTCTATACCTCCAGCACCGGAACTTAAACCACTGAAATGAGAATAATGTTACCTTAATACCAGCTTGAGTCAGCTTGGCTTGTTTGAAATTTTGTTGTTGTTGTTGTTGCTATTGATTACCATTAGCAAAATTTGTGATGATCAGGTCCTGTATACTATTTTAGCAAGCTAAGTTGATACCATCAGGTGCAATGAAAGCACTACAGACCATTAAATGTCAGAGAGAATCATCTCCTTTTTGCATCAAGCCTTTTGAAACAAAGCTTGCCTCTCTGCTTTGACATATAGTGATTTCCAAAATCAAGAGCACCACCTATTTAATGTCTTCCATCTTCCTGTTTGTGTTGTGTCAAAGATTATGTCATAGCAAACTCAAATGGCACTACGCCACCATGACAACAAGCCTACTCTAAGTTGGCATGAGAAAAGTATCTGGCACCAAAAGTTAGTCATGTAGAGCTGAGCTGTCGGGGAAAAGAACCTTTAGTGTAATATTTAAAGAAAAATGACATTATAATGTGACAATAACATATCAGTGTTTTTAAAAGTGAGAGGAGGGGAGAATTTACACGTGTTGCTGCTTTAAAGCCACCTGAAGTGTCCATTAATTTCAGGTATGCTAAGGTAGTGAAGAAGTCGCATGTATTTCTCCAAAAATAGAAAAACTCTTTGCATTTCTGTTTGCCTACACTTTAAAAAAAGACACATATTAATCAGGAAGCTTTAGAGGTTGCTTAAGGAGAGGAGCAAAAAGGTTTAAGGAGGTTGTTTCCCTCCGCTCTATTTTAAGTTTAGCTGGTAAGACACAGCTATGTTGTGTCACACAAACATCAAAGTGGCATTAGTCATCCCATCACACTCTTATACACAGAAATGAAAAGAGTCATTTCTATAATGTTAAATTGTTACTTTAAGTCAGATAACAAAGGTAAGGGACAGCCACTGATCTTCTTATCTGAACTGGTTGGGACTACTGACTAAATACTCTCCGTCATTAAACACCATTTATTGGTGGCAATAATGTAGACGTGAGTGGTCAACCTTTGGCCCATTAGACAGACCTGAGTACATACATTACTTGTTTGGTAGATCTTTCACTTCAGATACAGACATGTTGAAACTAAAATTAATTAGCAGAGCACATAAGTCACATAGAGAAGTCTTTGGTGAACCATTTTGTCTTGACAGGGAGTCCACACTGACTGGAAGATCACTCAATGGTGTTTCTGTTAGTAAACTCTGGTGTAATACTGTGGTTGTCAGGGTGGCACTGTGCATCCCCAATATAGAACTTGTTGGAATTTTTCCATACACAGTTGTGGCTCCGCCTGGCTTGGCATGGCACGGCAAATGATTTACTTTTTCATTCTTGCTTCCCACTTATGGGTGTATATTTGACTGATTACGTGCTTGCCTTGCCCCAGTGAGGTTTAAAGGCAGGGGTGTAGCGCTATTTTTGTTAGTACAGGAGTGCACCTATGACAGAGGCACATGTGTGTGCATGCACATTGTCAACATCCTCTTTTCAAAGAGTTCAAGTTGTTCACATCTGGTGATAGATACAAGATGCCTATGTACAGGCTATGAAATATTTTATCTAAGCTACCATTGACCTTTTTAACGGCACCAGATAAGTTTCCCTCTTTTTTGTTTTTGTTTTATATTAAATGTTGTATAGTGTGTTTTATTAATAGAGTTTGGATGTTATGTTTCTGTTGTAGTGCGGGCTATCAAATTGCAAATTAATCAAATTGCCCCCTAAGGGTGATCAAGTTAAGGCTTGAGGCTGAGGCTTTAAGGTAACAGACAAAAGCAGAAGTCTTTTAAATATAAGGGAACAGTGCTTATATTTCACTATGAAAGGGTTAGGCAGGAATAACATACAAACATCATGATTTAAGTGAATTTCAAACATTTATGGTCAGTTGTCACAAGCCCACTTATATTCACTCCCAAACTGCATAGAAAAACAACTTGATTCTAGTTAAAGTGCGGATACTACCTTTTTTTCCCCAAACAAAATAAAAGTCTTAACTGCTCACTGTGGTGGGGTAGTGAAACGGTGGCTATGATAAACTCATAACTTCAGTATTTAGAATAGAGTTATATTTAAAAAAGACAAAAAAAACTAAGGAGAAAAATGAAATAAATATGTATATATAAATAAATATATATCATTATACACTCACACACAGGAAATTACAAACCTTAAATAGCACACAGAGATCTATGCACATGCCATTTTCATCAAACTGGAAGTAAACAGTGTTTTTCTAAGTTCTAAGTTTTTTTCTTTTCTTCTATCAAATGGCAATCTAGTAATTATATTATACATGACAATCTATCTCTGTTAAAAGATATGGTTTTCAGCAAACATAACAGTAATATTGTACATTTGAATCAGCTGTTTGCAGTTTTTCTCAGCAAATTTGGCTCAACTGAATCATTTGGCAGAGGTTAAATTGTAGATTTATATGTAGCCTCTGAGGTCCTCTGTAACAGGACCACTAGTGTAAACCATAAAAAATATCTTGTGTTATTTTATAGCAAATCTTGTATCACAGCAATGTAGACAACTGTCACTAGTTGAATACTCTGACTGAATAAGGCAGAATAAACTTTTACATGCATACATTGTTTGGGTCATATAGTGTCCATGTGTGTATGCTGTTTTAGAATATAGTCAGAAATTAAAAAAACACCCTGTGTTTCCTCTGGATACTTTGGTTTCCTCAGTCCATATAAGTGCAGGACAGGTTAATTTGCAACTCTATATCGACACTAGGTGTCAGCATGAGCATAAATGGCTGTATGTCTCTGTGTGTTAACCCCATAGACTGGTGACTGGGTTGTACCTTGCTTTCAGCTGGGAGCTACTCCTGCAACTTTACAAACACTGTATGGTGTTAGGATGGCCGTATAGCGTCTGGAGGCTTGAGGCAGAGATTAAGTGCAGGCCAACCAGGTGTTTATTTAATCCACATTAACAAAATAAACACAGGACATTTACAAAAGCAAAAACTGTGGACCTGCAGCAGCAGCTTTGGATTGAAACTGGCAGCCTTATTTAGCCTGCCACTAAAATTGACCTTGCTCCTACCAAGAGACAGGAAAACTAACAACATCCCTGACAAACCAAGTCACAAATTTCATAGTGTCTGAGAGTAAATATGAGTTGAGAGATGGAAGCAAATTTGTGTTACCATAAGCTAAAAAAGAAGTTAAAAGGAGATGTATTTCTTTTAAAGAGGTTCAGCTGTGGAATAGTGCTGATCTCAAACTTTAGCAATGTACTTCATTTGTTATGTTCAAAAAATCATTATGTGCATTTATATTTAGGAGTTATGGCTGTAATTGAAAAAAAAAGGGAAAAGAGCTATGTATGTGCATGAGTATGTATGTATGTATATATACCGTATTTTCCGCACTATAAGGCGCACCTAAAAGCCTTTAATTTAACAGTAACAGCGGTAAAAACGGTAAAGGGGAATTCCAGTCCCACACCACTTGTGTGTGTATAGACCCCAAAATGGCACCTTTCAAGAGACACGCTTACGACGCAGAGTACGGTACCGTATTGTGAATGCACTAACTTG
>JAQMCX010000022.1:5713675-5736892 GCA_029814765.1 Acanthurus leucopareius
TAGACCCCGAATGTAAGACGACCCCCACTTTTTCAGTCTTATTTCAATGCAAAAAACACCGTCTTATATTCGGGCCAGTACGGTAATTACCTTTTGTTGGATCAGAGGCCAGAGATATTCAAATTTTTGGTGGAACCTTCTTAAATGCTTACAAATTGTAGCTGAAACCTATTAATGAGATGTGAAGCATAAGTTATGTAATGTTGTGAAAATTATAAAATGTTGTCCACCAGGGCTTTCAAAGTTAATACGATAATAACTAGTCAATGCGAATTGCCCAATGCCACAAATTTTTTGACGACCGGTCATGCAAGAAAGTTCTGTGATTATGACCCTCGGCCTGCCCTGTAGTTTTGGAAATCAGGAAGGGATGCAGCACTAACATTTCGAATGGCAAGCAGAAACAAGCCCTCTTTAGGAGAAATGAATAAAGAAACAGGTCTTTTGAATGGCAAGTTCAGCGTCAAAGCCCTGCAAGATGGTTTTCTTGACAAGATCAAAATTATGTGCATTTTTGGCAATGTGAAATGAGTTACCACTGGAATACTACTATTACTACTACTACCATTATTATTACTATTATTATTATGTTAGTACGGTGGCCAGGACCTGTCAGACAAATTGTATATCTTAAATGCTTTGCAAAAGAGAAAAAACACAACAGCATTAACAGAAAAGATCAATGCAAAAGCCAAGACATGATTGTTATGATTACTATTGTTACGTGATAGACAGAGAAATTTCAATGCTATAGCAAACGTATCTGGTTTAAAAAAAAAAAGTGTGCTTCTAACTTTGAGGCAGCAGTTTAGGTTTAGTCTTTTCTCTCTCTCTAATGTTCTGCAATAAATCCCTGCACCTAACTTCAAAAGAAGAAGTGTGTACAGAACTAAGAAACTCTTGACATGTTTAAATTGGTTAGCTAACATAGTTAAAAATGATTGCATTGTGAGGATTTATTAATGCCTGCTATGTTTCTATCACACCTCTTCTCGGCAGTAGAGGCTTAGATTCCAAACGTGATGAAGGCCTTTTCTTCCACAAGCTTCATCCATTGTGATTACGTTAGCAACATACCCTAGATATCGACCCAAACTACTGTGTAACCTTAAGCCTGTAGCAGTGGTTCCCTTCAACTAGCCCAACTTCTTTGTCCTGCCAGCTGTGGCATACAAGATGCTAAAGTAAGTCAGTATCAGCACCTAGGAAGCTGTATAACAAGGAAGTACAGGCCGTACCCTGAGTGCTTAGCAGTCTATATCTCTGGAATGCCATACATAAGCAACTTTGGCTGACCACTGAAGCTGTTACTTCTGGACACTCTGATGATTGGGATAGTAGTTTTTTTTTACTATTACATTTCTTCTGAATTTCACAAATACCACCTTTAAGTTGCTTGTTCTGGAGGATGGGCTAAAAACAATGGGTAATCTTGCCTACCTTTCTTAGATGAGAAAGGGTTATTCATGGTTCCGTCTCATCATGTCTTGGTTAATTTGGGCTTGCCAGTAAAACCTTTTTTTTCCAGTTTTTTTCTCCTTTTCCAAGTTTTGCCAAATACAGATGTTTCCAACATTTAATAGCTCCCCTGGGGTTACGATGAACAAATGGTTTGCCTCTAAATATTTGCATCTAATACAAATTCTCTTGGTGTGCAGTTTTTAGACATAACCATGCCACCTAATGACCACTCTAGGGCAGACAGTGTTACACGGAAAACATTAGTGAATGACTAATTAAATTATTGAATAAATGAGTAGTAGCTTGCATTATTCTGTGCATCTTAGAAAACAAATCATGTTTTACCCCAGAAAAACAGATAAAGGAAACCTATTTCTTTCAAACTAGCAGAAACAGGGTTTTTTTTTTTTTTTTTAAATGCCAGGTTTATTTGAAATTTCTCAGTACAATTAAGTTACTGATTTCTTTCCCAAAGCCCAGTATGCAAATATTGTCTCTCACCCATTAACTGCATCTCCTGTTCATTGCTTCATTACTTTGACCTTCCTGCTGAATTCATTTAAGCTCCCTTCAAGTCTGCCTTGGTAAATGGACAATACTCTTTCATATTCATAAGAAAAGAGATGTCCACTCCAGGGATTCAATTTGTGAAGAACATTCCTCTGGTAACTCAGAAGTGGAAATTTATGTTCCTGTATCCTCAGCATGACTCAGGCCTTTATACATACCACACACATAGCTAGCTGGACTACAGAGAATTACATCTGAAACAATCAAACAAATAATGTCTGAAATGTTTGTATTGTTCCTGGAGCCAATTACTTGGCTCATTTATGCAGCAGTATTTTCCAAAAGGCCCTCTTTGGAAAACACATTTAGACACAGAAGCAATGCGCCCCAAAGTAGCCTTCATAACCCATGTTAACAGGCAGGAGCCCATATACAGGCTTTCATTTGGTGTGCTGTATGCCTATGAATGTTAGGTGATTTGGCTTAATTAGCTTGTGAACGTGCAGAATTTGTGTGCATGTAAAGGTGATTTGGCAGCTGTTGGTGAGAATAGTTGGATGGTGTTTTGTTTTTTCATTGTTACACATGAATATATTTTTACAGACAGTGTTTCTGTTTTGGTTACCTTTAATTCCATCAGACCTTGTAATTTTCCTTCATAATTTAATCACCATCTTTGAAGGTGTAGTGTACTCCATAACATTGTAGTTTGAGTTGCACCAAACATGACAGTTTCAGGTATCTGAGCCTGTTGATGCAGAGCTAGATCAAGTTACAGAGAAGAAATACAGCTCTCACCATGAGGCTTTGGCTTGGCCTTTCAGTAAAAAAAATAGCTGCAGATTGATTTCAATTTTTGTTCTTCTTCTTTAACAGTATGAGTGCAAGATTAAAGAATAGCTATACAATTTTTACTTCTGCATTGTCTCTGTCCTACAAATTGTTATGTAAATCAACATCAGAGATGCTGCACTTCACCTCTAAAGGTCTTTGTGGAGTAGAGGTCTCCCTGACTTTTGTCTGCTCTTAGAAACCAAGACCCAGCCCCACCTGAATCATACTGGTTCCCAACTATCCCCTATACATTAGACCATAGTCTAATGAGTTTAGGTTAAGAAAGAGCACTGAGTAGACTTTCTGTGAGAGCAGCAGGAATCCACCAAATTCTGAGGTGAAGCAGGCATGAAAGGAAATAAACATGAGCATGTCCTCATCTTCTGACAGCAGAGGAACAGCTTACAGAGTGCTTAAAGCAATATTCCTCTGGTAATGATGTCAGAAGATGGGGAAAACAAGAGTGTGTAACGAGCAAATTGTATGTATACTGAGAACTAGCATGTATAGGTACATAATTCTATCTATCTATCTATCTATCTATCTATCTATCTATCTATCTATCTATCTATCTATCTATCTATCTGTCCGTCCGTCCGTCCGTCCGTCCGTCCATCCATCATTATTTTAAAAAAAACGTTATTTTAAAAAAAATCTCTTTAAAACAATGTAAAAAGATTTTTTTTAAATAGTGGTTCACTGTTTGGTTAAACTTGGTTAACCAAGTAATGGGTGTTAGTAGACTAGTAAGGTAATTTAGGGCAAAATGAAATAGAGTAGTGTAAGTTGTAGTTGCAATCCTCTGCTTAATTTATTTTAAAGTTAAGTGAATAGAATGAATTTAAAAAAGAAAAATATAGCCGTGAGTGGCAAGTGGAGGGTTCAAACACCCCATTCACATTCAGCTGAGGCAATTAGCAAAAACCAAGTAAGGAGCAAATACTGGAGGGTTCTCAGACTCACAAAATTAACTTAAGTAATTAAAAGTAACTGAAGTCTGTTTAAAGGAGAAACAAAACCACTGACACACTCCTCATTAAAAAGCCAGCATAGCTTTGATAATTGCATGCTTAAAGCATCACCATTTGCCCCATCTTTAAGGGATGTCTGTGAAATTTTGTATGTATATTTAAATCAAAGAGAAGGATGTCTCTCCCAAGTTTGATCAGAATTGCTTAATGACATCATATCATAGGCTATGCCCACTTGCACCAATCAATATGGAACTTTAGATTTCAGTCAACATCTGCCCCCAGAGCATGCATACCAAATTTGGTGAAATTCTGTCCAATGGAATTCAGGAACACATTAATTGCATTTTATGCACCTCCTATTGGTAGTATTAAAAATCATTTGGTAGACCTCTTCTAAAATACATTCTGAACCTGTCTGTGACGTTTCATGGTAATCCGACCATTAGTCAGCGAGTTATGGCCAATTCCCTGCTGAGCCCCAATGTTTCAAATTTAATTGTTTGCCTACAGTTCTGCCACTTGCCTCACTTTCACTGGATGTCAATGAAATGCGGTGTGTATATTTAAGATATAGAGAGGGATATCTCCACTAAATGTGATCAGGATCACTCAAGGGCATTATGAGTTATAAACAAATATTTCATAAGACACCCACTTGCACCAATCACTATGGCACTTAAGATTTTGGTTATTACCCTCCCCCAGAGCATACATCCCAAATTTGCTGAAATTCTGTCCAGTGAATTTTGAGGACCACAATTATTGCATTTTTGGTGCCTCCTATTGGTCGAATTTAAAATGCTTTGATGCACCTCTTCTGGAACTCATTCTTGCTAAGTTTCATTATAATGGGACTAATGGTCAATGAGTAATGGCTAATTTCCTGCTGCGTCCCACCTCTGCAAATTTTCTTTGGTTGACTGCGGCAATGTTTTTTGAAAGATGTCACTTTTCTGTTTTTCACTTAATGCAAATAAGCAAAAAAATCCAATCTGGCAGACTTTGATGGTTCAAGAGGCTTTTTTTTTTACAGCACATTGTACTGCAACTGTGTGTCAAGTTTTAAGTCAGTCAGACATTGGATATGAGGGGGCGTGGCCTTTCAAATTTTGAATTTTGAGTCCTTAATTGCAGTGCTATCATGTGGCCGATTTTGATCATATATCTTGAGAACCTAATGCATACAGTTTTCAGTTATTGTGCCAAGTTTAATGTCTCTAGCTTATTCTAATTCACAGGAATTTAAGCAAATGTAGCATAAAATAATAATAATAAATATAGCTGTTTGAGGGTTCAAACACCTTTTGCATTTAACCGGGGCAATCAGCCAGAATACAAATTAGGAGGGATTACTGGAGGGCTCTGGGCTTCACAAAAGTATACCAAGTCACTGAAGTACCTGAACTCTGTTTTGAAGAGAAACAAAACTTTTATACACTTGTCATCACAAAGCCTGCAATGCAGTAGTGATTGGACCGTCGAAGTTCTAGCATTTGCCCAGCTTTAAGTAGATTTCAACCAAATATGGTATTCAAGACACAGACAGGGATGTCTCTTCTAAGTTTGGTTAGAATCGATCAATGGCATCATGAATTACAAGCAAATATTTTCATAGGCCACGCCCACTTTCAAGAACCAGTATGGCACATAAGATTTTGGTCAATACATGTCAATACTCGTTTTAAGTCTGTCTTTTGGACTGAGGATGTGAGGGACACGGCCATTCAAATTGAAATTCAAGTTTGAATTTTGAGTCCTTAAGTACAGTGCCAACATATTGCAAACTTGGTTCATATTTCTTCAGAACTTGATGCACACACTTTCTAGTTACTGCGCCAAGTTTCATGTTTGTAGCTCATTTCAGCTCTCAGGAATTTAGGAAATTTCACCACACCGAGTGAATCTTAGAAGGGTTTCAACCCTTTCAGGGTTTGAACCCAAATAAGCTGGGTGAATCTTTGAAGGGTTCTAACCCCTTCAGAGTTTGAACCCTTAAAAAAGCCTAAAACTATGCAGTAAAAATGAGTGGAAGGACATACATTTGTTGACAGTGAAACCATTTTTTTCATATTTAACTTTCAAAAATACATAGAGATCAATGTGTCATTTTAGGTTGTTTCAATCTTTTTTTCTTTTTGCAGAGTGTTTTTGATTTACTTAAATCAAAGATCATTTCTGGTGAGGGAGTCCATGGTTTAGTCAGGACAAAAAAATGGGGTTTTTATACATTTTACACGAGGCCGTGCAATGTAGCTCTAACTCATTAGGTGTGTGGCTGTTGCTGCTTTCCCAGTGATCTTTTCATGGTTCCCATTTTCCGGCGGAATTGCAGGGTACTTATAGCTGTCCTTGACATCCGCAATGTTGCCTTCTGGTAATACAGTACCCAAAGTCCTGACTACCTTTACTCTCCTTGATACCATCCAACCACACTTATCCAGTCCGAATGAGAACCCGATGCCATTGCTGTAGATCTTGGTGGAATGGTTAGGGAGTCAATATCTCATTAACTCCTGGCATAGGGCTTGAGGTTATCCATGTAGAAGAGGTGGGTGATGGTTGCTCCTTTCTGTAGTTGATTAACCACATTTAGTGATGATCTATCTGAGGGGATTCAGACAGACACAGAACAGCAGTGGGGACAGAGCATCTCCTTAGTAAATGCTGCACTTGATGATGGCCTAAAGTTGGCCTTTAGGGTTGTTTTCCACAGTCCTATTGAGTTCTTGATGAAGGCTCTTAGAATCCGGTTGATGTTGTATAGCTTCAAGCATTCCAGGACCCATGTTTGAGGCATTGTGCAATAGGCTTTCTTGTAGTCAATCCAGGTGTTTCACATGTTGGTCTGTCTGGTCTTACAGTCTTGAGTGACCCATCTATCCTCCAGTAGCTGATGCTTTGCTCCTCTGGTGTTCCTACCAATGCCTTTCTGGGCCCCACTTGTGTACTGAGCCATGTGCCTACTCATCTTAACTGCTATGATACCTGACAGCAGCTTTCTGTTGTGCAGAGGCAGGTTATTGGGCAGTAGTAAGATGGGACTGCACTCTTTTTGGGATCCTTCAGGATCATGACTGTCCAGCCATTCAGGGTTGGTCCCCTCCTTAGCAGCTAGTTCATTTGTGCCACCAGGTACTCATGGAGTGCAGATAGCTTCTTGGTCCAGTAGGCTTGGATCATGTCAAGGCCTGGTGCTGTCCAGTTCTTCATATTTGAGACCCTTTCAAATAGGGGGGTTGCTTTGGTCTTCCCTCAGGCCCACCAGCCACTGAGCTTTGTTGTTATGTGATGCCTCCTTCTCCCACATGCTATTTTAGTATTGTTAAGCCTCTAGCCTTGGTGGGTTTGCTTTCATGTTATTACCCTGCCACTGAGAGTGCACTCTGGATGGCTCAACAGAGAACATCTAGTTTATTCTCCTTGTTTCTATTTCTCTATACCTCTACCTCCTATACCTTTTCTATCTCTTCAGGTGGGTAGCCAGGGCTGTGAGTCTTTGCTTGGCAGTCTTCAAGGCTTCAGGTATGGACAGACATTGTAAAATCCTTTGATTAGGAAAGCATTAGTAAATGCAGTCTTTTTACCATATAGTGGGCCATGGAGGTTCCAGATGTCTAGCTTCGTCATGATCTTAAATCTCAGGTCAGCTGCTCTAGTGTTAAGCAAATGAGAGCGTTTTATTGGGGCTTAGTACCTAAGTTTAGGGTTAGGTTTAAGTTATTTTCCCACAGGAATTTCATTCATGGTAGTTGGGGGAAGGCTATGAAACAGCATTTAGACATTTATTTAACTTCACTTCTAACTTCACACAAAAAATACTCTAACAGTTTCCTGAATGAACACATTATGAAAAATCTCTGTAATTAAAAAAAATGGAATCATGGGGACATGAACTAACTTGCTGAAATTCTGGCTGTTTCCATTACTCTAAAGTTATGTATAAATGAATTAAAGTGAACAATTTCCTTATTTCCAAGCAGTGGATGTAGGAGGGTTGGAGTTCATAATTGTTTTGGCTCGGCTCTAACATTTTATGCCTCTGTTCATATGTGCCTGTTTGTGGGTTTGTCTCTGTTTTAGCAGATTCTCAGAGCTTCAGCATCTCCAAAAATATTCATTGCCCTCTCATTTATTGTTCTCTGTCGTAAAAACACCAGATTGATACTCTCTCTCTCTCTCCAGTTTCATATTCAGTGCCTTATGCTCCATTAAAAAACTATTTAAATATTTTAGTGTGTTTTAAGCAGACATATTTCTAGATGTCCTTGGCAGCTTGGACCCTTGGGGCTTTTAGAGCTCCCAAATTATTTGAGGAAGCATAAAATCGCATGTATCCATAATGTAAACCAATTAAGAATATGGCTAACCCAATAGGATGAAATACACAAGGCTAATACAAGTCATTACAGAACATGGTGGAATGGGGTGGATGCTTGGAGGTTGAGCGGGTCATATACTAATAGAAAGGTAGGTGGTTCAATCCCAGATTCTTCTAGTCTTCAAGTGGAAGTATCCTTGGGCAAGATACTGAACACAAAACTGCTCCACTGGCTGTGCTAGCAGCATGTAAATGTGTGTGTATGAGTTTCTGATTAGCAGGTAGTAGAGAAATCCCCTTGCATTAGTGTGTGAATAGTTGAATGCTGTATGGAAACAGTCTGAGTAATCTAAAGATTAGAAAAAGGCTATATTAAGTACAGTCCATTTTTAAGAGCAACTAATGACTTTTGACTCTTGGCAGCATATTTCAACACTGATATGTCTGGAGGGCAACTGACACTTTTCATATTTACATGTTTTTTTTATTAAAGATTCTTTTACTTTTCAAGAGTGAGAAAAATATCAATAAAAAGGGAACTTTTTAGACAGTAAACAGTCAATTACAAAGAAGATGAGATGTGGAAGAGAGGATGATAAGAAAAAGAGAGAAGATGAAAGGAGTATGGACGCATTATAAAAACTGGGCACTGGACAAAAAGAAGTCACCCAGTCACTTCAGTGAAAACTGTTGAGCCAGCACATACATTAAAGGAACACTATGACAGCTGGGTTTGGTTCCATGTTGTATGACCCACTGCATATATATATTAATATTTCTCCCACACCAAATTTACAAAATAAAAATCTCAGTTTTAGACACTACAAAAGTTTTTCAGTTAATCCTCATGGATCTAACTTTTCGGAAAAACTATTTGCAGTTAGAGTCCTGTCAACAGTTTTACATGTCTTATATAGTTATGGTCAGTGGGAAAATGCCATTTAGGCTGCAGGGTATTTTTCACTCAGTTGGCTGCACTGCTGAGTGGTGGCGTCGCACAGGCCCTCAAAGAAATACATCTGAGGGAAGGAGATATTGAAAGGAGGCTGTAGTATAAAGGTCACCAGCAGTTAATGTGATGCACTCAAGTGCTAATATTCAGATACCAGAATTGGATTGATTCACATTAAAATCTATTTGTGCTGACCTTGGGAATAAACTTAATCATTAAAAGGAGAAAAGGGAATAGAAAACATGCAAAAGAGAGTGAGGGATAATTGAAAGACAAGATGACAAGACTTAGAAGAGAAAGAAGAGGAATGAAACGCGCAAAAGAGCATGGGTTTTTCCTATCCTTTATCAAGAGCATGATCCCTTAATTTGGGAGCACAATTCATTGGTTTTGTGTTCACATTTAATAATGCTTCCCTCAAACCCTGCCTACACACTTAAAAAGCTGCTGCTTGTGTTTAGATTTGCTCTGTTTCTGATCAAACTGTTAGTCTTGCTTAGACAGATCTCCTGTGCTCAAGTTTCAGCATTTGTCCTCACACTTGGACTTATCTGTGCACTTGTCATACTTTTGCTCTTAATTTTTTTCCCTCAGATTTTTGTGCAACAAGCGTTGTATGACTCCCCAACCAATAGAATGTCATGTATAATGTTGATCAGTGAAATAATCTCTTGATAGTTGTGGGTGTGTTCTCTCTGTTTCTAAGAGTGTCAGGCAGTTACTGTTTGAACCATTTTTTTCGATGGCTCATCTACTTCTTCCCTCTGGGGCTTTGTTATATGAATTTTTTTCCTTCACAAAATTTTAAATAAAAGGAGAGTTATTGTGTATACCATCTGTCAGTGAGCATGAACTGACATGGCTGACTTACAGCATCACTGCAAGCATACAGAGTATGGCAAAATAAAACGATATCTTAAATGTCAGTTTCAATAATATGACCATTAAATGAAAATAAAAAAAATTCTTGACATTTATGGTCCATAGTGGACAATTAGTGTGCAAGACTCTCAGACAGGTGTGTGAAAAGGATGGAGACAGAGGTGTCCTCCTGTCTCTCTTTATTGTGCTTTTCTTTTTCTCTCTGTCTTTGTCACACACACAATGTCATTTTTGCTTTTGCTTTGCATTTTTTCTCTGCATTTGTCTCTTTAACAGATGTAACGTGCACGATACTTGTGCACATATATGTGTAATTATGTGCTCTTGTGTGTATTACAGTGATGAAGCTAAACTGAAAGTTATTGTTAATAACTATGTGCGATACCACCTATCTTCTTTATGATCAGATACCAAGTAATACCGAGGCATGCATCACCAATATCAATATTGGATATTTTTTACATATTTTTTTTCTAATTTATTTAGCAAATACATATGCTTATATGTATATTTTGAAAGGCAATACCCCTGTAGTCTGTGCCTGGATCAGAATGATCATATCCAGTTCTTTTGTAAATAAAAGAGATTAAAGAGAGCTGGATTATGTGATCCAAGAAGGAAAAAATGGATTACTGGATCAGGATAATTTTTTTCCAGATTACACCTTTTGAACAACTGGGCCCTGTCGATAGCAAGTTTTTGATGACAAATTCACCCCACAAAACATGTTCACCCCAAAATACTGTGTTTAGTTATCAGCTTTTTTTATATTTAAATGGATTATAGAGCACGAAACATTTGAATTGGAGACGGTGGCAGATTTCGCCAACGTTTATCAATTGTGACCATTGACAGTAGATACAAGGTTGTAATCTAAAGAGAAGGAGCTTGGACCCATAAATGGAATATTTGTCACATCAGACTTAAAACCCCATTTTTTTACCTTCGTATAACTCCAGAAAGGCTAGGAAATGTTACCAGGGCCTTCATGGACAGAGTGGTGAGTGGAAATTGTGTAAAATTTAAATTTTGGGTGAACTGTCCTGTTTAAGACTAAGACAAAGACTACATCAAAAATAGCTGCCAAATTTAACACTGCTTTAAACAGACAGAATTACGTAATGATAAAATCCATGTTCGGTAGTGTTTTAAATGGGAGACACTGCAGTTTTTTCTTACCTATCTGTTGCTAGTTAATTAATAATAAAATGGTACAACACAACTGTAATCATATATTGTAGTATATTTCTTTAAACACATTAACATAAAATCCAGCTTGTTACAAACAATTTAAAACCTGTTTATAGTTTTTCAAAATTATTAACAAGTAAGTTTATACTGCTTAAATGATTTCAAAGCTCATGTAGCCATGCAAAACTGAAAGGATCAATTTGGGCCTTTTTCTTCATTGAATGCTTTTGGTGAATGATGAACTTAACCTCTGAGTTGACAACTAATAAACATGAACGTCATCAGTGTTAAGTACGGCAAATGTTAATGCTAATGCATTGCATTGAGACATGACAGCAATCTCAACATACATTGTGGAAAATCTGGCTATTAAATACCAGACTTAAAGTTGCATCTAGTTTGCATGTACCACTTTATGAATAATATCAAACTGTGTAAATTTGAACATTATTTATTATCAGCTTACCAGTAGCTCCCTTTGTGCAAGATGACATTGCCTTGTAAAAACAGTAAAGCTACAAACACAATCAGGTGACACAAAGCTGATGACACACAGTTTAGTTATAAGAAACCCATAGAACTAAGGGGCGATAGCATCAAAAGGTACACAAAAGCATAGTCAGTGTTACCAGCAAAAGCAGTAGAAGTAGTAAAAGCATGCACATGCACAACAGGCAGATAGAGACACGTGGAGCTATTTAGAATAAATTGTGCCAAGAAAGAGAACTAGGGATAGAGAGAGAGGGGCAGACAGGCAGTTAGACAGACAGGTGGTCATGATGTTGTGTTTGAGTTCAGTATTGCCCCAAAACACTGCTACCAGCCTGGCGTCAACAGCACTTTCTACATGTGTGTATGTATACCTCTGGCGTCACACAGACAAGCCACTTGTCTAAAGCACAATGTTTGTGTGTTTGTGAGTGATTGATTAACAGAGTTGTTACATTTTTAGCCAAACTGCAAAATCAATGCAAAGTGGATTTGAATGAAAGAAGCACACACTGCTTTGTATCTAATATGTGTGTGTGTTTGCCTTTGTGTATGTGAGTGTGAGCGTCTGTGAGACCCAGCTGGTAACCCATAGATGAGCAGAGCACTGTCGGCCATTACAGCTCTAGCGTCTCTGCAATAACCATTAATGATTATCTTGATGTTGCCGTGGTTACACACACACTCCACATTCCATTTGCATTTGGAGAGATGGAGGAAGCATAAAAGATAGAATGATGAAGAAATAACAGTCATTTTAGATTCAAAAAAATATAGAAAGAAAGACAGAGAAAATGAAATACATTTTGATTGTTTTTCTTCCTCTTGCAGTTTCTGTCTCAATTTTCTCCCTGTGCTTTTTTTCTTTGGTCCTTGTGTAAGTGTTTGTACACTTACTCAACCTGCAGTGTAAAATTGTTGCAAGGCATTCAGTGGGGAATATCACCATGATGCAGTTAAACTTATGATGTCCAGTTCAGTCATCACTGTTACTTCCAAAAATTATTGTGAGTCAATTGAGTCAATCATATTGACATTTGTTATATTGGTGCACTTTGCTGTTTCAATAGTTAAACTTTACCAACTTATTTTACCATCATAGATCAAGTTTATCATGTTCACTTTGTTACTATGGATGAGCAAAAGCAAGTCTACTTACTAACCACAAAAAGGGTTGGTATGTCAATATTGGATGATTCCGGAAATTCTGGAAACAATTAACCCAATCAACAAAGTCAGCAATTGCAATGACCAGGTCAACAAACACCAAGTATATATCAGACTGCATGCAACACTCAACTGTACATATCAACCGAGGTTCCCTGCACTAACTTTTCCTGAAGAACAAACTATGGGGAAAGATCACAGATGAGCCCCTTTTTCTTACTACGTGACCCAGGGCTGGTAACAAAAGGGGGGCCGCACACAGTTTCAGCCATGAAAAGTAATATTTATTTGAAAAAATCAATCAATATAAGTCTCAATAAGTATGGTGTGGAAGTAAGAAAGAGTCTGTTAAGTAAGCAGTGTATGGATGGGTGAAAGAAGGACATGCAACAAACCAAACTAAGGCAAGATGGCTGCAGTAGTTACTGGAGGCCCAGCTGAGAGAGAGAGAAGCTCCCAGAGAGGCAGGCCTTTCTACACCTTTCAGCAACTCTCTGGGATTGCAATGGAAAAGTAAGAAGGTAGATGTATCTAAGAAGGTAGAGGTGTAGCGCTAATGATAAATACAAGACATGATTAACAATAAATAAATAAATAAATAAATAAATAAATAAACAAACCTAATTTTGTTGTTACTGGTGGTGATCCAAGGACAAAAAGGCAGCAGACTTGTAGTGTTTACTGTCTTTAGTCCATCACCACTGTTGGATGCCTGCTCCTTTTTGCTGCCTTGCTATGCATCTTTAATGTTTACCCTCTTCTGTTGGGCATCCTTCCTGTCATTGAAGGAATGAGAGGGGTATTAAAATAATATGTTACATGTGTAAGGCTTTTGGTTGAGGTTTTTGGTGATGAATCACCAGAGAAGATGGAAACATGCCTGAAAAAGCATTCAGTGACTGAATCACATTTTACAAAATCATATTCTTGCTGTTTATGCATGCATATACCCTGTCTTTCCATATCATATAATAAACTCCCCTTGTCATGCATTATTATCATACACTGAAAGTGGGTGAGTGACCTATAGATAATAGAATCATGACACGTGTCTGCAAACTGCAACAAAGGCATCAAACAGGGTCACAATGCAGCCTGCCTTGAGAAAAGATTGCTGCTGTCATACAACAGTTACCTTGCTAGATAGACATCCTCATGGTGCTTTGTTTATATGACACAACTGACACCTGAACCAGCCATTTCTGTAAGAATAATGTTAACGTTTGGTAGCTCAGGGCACCACATATATTTTGGATCAATCAGGGAAGCTCAGTAAACTTGCTTTAGCTTTAGCATCATGTCTTTGCAAGTCTGCAAAGACATGATGCTAAAGCTATGTCAGCTAGCTAAAATATATTCTAGGAACTATAAGCTCATGGCTTTAATTTACCACTAATACCAAAAGCTCTCCCAATTCTAACCCACATGTCTTGCTTTTTTGACTGCTTCTTTGTAGAGGGTATTGTTACAAATCAATCTAGGAGGGCCCAAACGCAGAACACAGACACTCAAAATGGGTGGCAAAATGGGGTTTATTGTAAGGAGAATAAATGTGGTTGGAGGGGAACATCCAGGAGACAAGGCCAGAGGGGAGTGGGTAGATGGCAGGGAGGCAAGCAGGGTAGGACAGGTTTGGCTGTGAGCATGGCAGAGGGACAGGCTGGCAGGCAGGCAGTGATCCTGTGATACAGAAACAAACAGGATTAGATCCAATCAGCAAAGCACAAGCGAATCTCCACTTTAACACACAGTTAAGGTGGTCTGATGGGTTGGTCTGTACCAAGTTAACTGACACAATGATCTGGCAAAGATCAGACAGGAGAGCCGGTGTTTTAACTGCAGGGTTGATTACTGGGTGGATTTCAGGTGAGCAGCAGGGAGCAGGTGAGTAGAATGAATGTGATCAGGAACCTAGGAGAGTGAGGAAGACGCCACGTCCACAGCACACACACACAGAGACTTCTGTGATTAGCTTTTTTGTGAGCAACCCCCTTACCTCTGCTGATATAGGTTAGCAAATAGAAGGCTTGCCCTTTTCTTTTGAACTTAATTTTGAATGGTTGAAAACTTTTTATGTTTATTTGTCTGTGCATCAAAAAACTCTGTAATGGAATCAAGAATATAATTGTTATTGTCGTTTAGATGTTTTTATTGTTACAGTTGTAGTGTGAACACATACATTAGATTAACCTATAATGATTTCAAAAATGTAATAGTTATAGTTATCCTTATAGTTATCATTCAAAGTGTGAAGGGGCCCTCAGAAGTTAACTGCACTTCATGATTGTTGGGCAGCATAAATGAGTGAGCTACTACAGGGGACTCATCCAGTTGGGCTACTTAAGGGCAGGATTGTCCTGATTATGAAGGATCCCTGAAGGATGCAACACCTTAAATTACTGGCAGACTAAGCTACTACTACTGCTAACCCACCTCCCCACAACATGGAAGCTCTTGTCAGGCCTCGTAGCAGCTAAGCTAAATAGGTACGTGAGTCAGTACATGAGCAAAGCTTGGAAGGGAACTTGTAACAACATCAGAGGGTCGAAACACCAATTACTGGTTGACAGAGCAACCCTTTAAGACTCCAAGATGCTGCCAAGGCAACCTACCTGAGGATTCCCTGGATTGACTACAAGAAAGCCTGTGACTTAATTCCACTCACCTGGACGCTAGAGCGTTGTGCACTATAGTGCACTATACAAAGCTAACAGGGCACTATTAACCTTTATCAGAAATTCATTGTGGCTGTGTAAAAAAAAGAAGTGACATCAGGCTGAAGACCAGATGTCAAAAAACAGTAATAGAAGTCACTATCAAGTTCTGCATTTGCCAAGTGGATGTGGTGTCCTCACTGCTGTTTTGCACAGGCTTTAACTTCCTCAGACACATTGCAAGAATGGATATGGATACAAACTCCAAAATCAGGTGATTATCAGCCGCCTCTATGCATGGTTGACATCAAGCTAAATGCCAGGAATAAACAAGACACTGACTCACTGATCCTAATCACCAGTGCCCACTATTTCAAAATTTCAAATCCATATCAGAATTATCCATATTTTTAAAAGATTTTGTCCTGTTTTTTCAAAGACATCTACGATTAAAGAATCCTGATCTACATACCATAAGATTAGGGTCACTCAATCTGGATTTGCAGTCTCTGGATAAGCTGCCATCTGTTGGTCAAATGTATGTAATGCACTTTATCAAAATCAGAAACTGAATCATTTATTACCATTTTAAGTTATCACATAAAAGGAATCTGTGTTGCTTTTGTTTTGATGCATAACAAAAAGTAAATCAAGTACACAAGGCAAAGAATTAGACAATACAATACATAAATCAACTGTCCCACTGGATCAAAAAAGTCAAACAATACTTTTCTGTTGGCATACTGATGTTTGTTTTGATAAAGAGACTTACAGATCATGAGACTCTGAGTGAAATAACAGTTCACAAAAGCTTCTCTCAGTGAACATTCAGTTGTCCCATCTGGTTGCAGTGATGTCAGTGGCGCCAGTGTTACGTTCAATTGTGCTCCTCGTTCCTCTATGAGCACTGTTAAATCTATCCTCTGCATTGTTACTTGGCAATGTGAAAAATGTCATCAACCATGGTATGCGCTTTCACCCAGTATGATGACATCTGGGGGATTCTGTTAAGGAGCCTAAAATTATGGCACTCCCTCTGTATCTTCACTTTTGCCACTGGAGACGGTGAATAACACCAGCCCTTTTGTTTATATGGTCCTGCTTAAGCCAACTATTTTCAAGACTCCTTAATTGGCTTCCAAGTTACACCTGGGTCCAATTGGGCACAGCCTCTAGCTGTGCTTTACAGAAGACACAGACAGAGAGAGAAAATGGATCTATCTTAATCTCCATACTGGAGTTTTGAAATACCGCATATTTACATAAATGACACTGGGATGCCATTTGGAGTGTTTTAGTGTGGCCACATGGTGGCAGAAAGAAGGAGGATAATTGAAACTGAAGGGGTGGAGTTATCCAAAGGCAGGATAGTAGTCATACAATTTGTTCCAAATACCTAGGTATCCCACAGTCCAACTGGAGCCATGACAAGGATGCAAGATGGTCATCCACAGCCAAATACTCCCAGAGGGCAGAAGTGCTGAGTAGCCAGCTGAATGGTAGTAATAGGATCCAAGCCTTCAATGCGAGTAAGTCAAAAGAGACTTGGCTAGAATATCTGGCTGCAGAAATAGATAGATGCCAATTTATTGTTTATTCTTATTCTTTACACTTTAATTGGATCCCCATTAGCTGCCACATGGTGGCCATTAGTCTTCCTGGGGTCCATACGAAAACAACAATAAAAAGACAATAATTTAAAAGTCACACATTGGCATGAAAAGAACATCAAAGAACTAATATGGCTACTCCGTTCTGTGCAATTTGAAGTTTTTCAAGATGCATTTGAGCAGCACTTGACCACATAACTGGGCAGTGCTCCAACTGTGACAAAGTGGGTGACAGAACCATGTCATTTATAACAGAGGGTGGGCAATGTATGCAGAGCATTTCTTTGACATAGCAATGCATTTTCCCATCATGAAGATAATGCAGTCAATCTGATTACACCAAGACGGTAAATTGTCTAACTGACATCCAGTAATTTAGTTTTGGTGACCTGCTCAACAAATATCCAGTCAATGGTCAGTCTTAGTGCAGGAGTGCTAGCTTAACATTCCTACTTTCAAAAACAATACATGTGGCGTTGGTGATGTTCAGTATTAATTTGTTCATTTTCACCCAATCAATGATGGTATGCAACTTGAGCTGTATATTCTCTCTCAGCTCAGCTAATGTTTATGATGCACTGAGGAAAGCTGCATCATCCACATATAATACAACATCAACATCTTTTAAGAGCATATGACAAGTCTTTTATCAAAATTAAATTTTTACTTCTGAAAAATTGCCAATGCAGCACAGCCCCATCTAGTTTCTTGTCATCCATAAACATTGACTACTGTTCAATTGTGTGTACTAAAGCAGTGCTAGTAGAATACCCAGGTTGTCCTTTAGTCCATATATGCTGAAATAATTTAACATTTGATTAAAATGATCTTCTTAAATAACTCACTTGACACACTGAGGGTACTAATCGGTTTAAAACTGGAGCCAGAAATGCCTGTCTTTCAATCTTTGGGTAATGGTATGACATTAGAAACTTTTGATGAACTGGACAGGTTCCACTGAGTGAATATCTATTCAAGATATGATATATGGGTTTGGAAAGCAAGCTGGCAACAATTAATTTTTTTTCATCCAGATTATTAATACTAGGAGATGTTTCATCTTAGAGAGAGGGCAACGATTCCTCAACTGTGTCCTGGTAAACCATATCAAATGCAAAACAACATGTTTTATTTCTCATAATATTGTTGACAATTTTAAAAAATGAGTTAGCATCATCTAATTTCATGCAAGACCTTAAATCATTGATTAAAAAAATATTTAAGTAATTGGCTTCATCATATGGCCTGGTGACGAATTGCCCTGCATATTTCACATACCTCTCAGAATTCTTTGATTCATTTTTCTATATAAGATGTGTAGTAGTCAAAACATGATCAATGCAGGTTGGAGTTTTAACAACATCCATGGTTATAGATATTCTTACATGATGAGTCACAGCCTGAGTCAGATTGCAAACACTGGCCATAGAAATCAACTTATTACGTAATGGATAGTTTAAAGAAGAAAAACAGTCGATATTCAGAGCTCCAAGAAGGAAAATGTCCTAACTTCCATCTGTCACCATATCTAGCGTTTCACATTTTATATCTAGATAATTCACATTAGAACTGGGTGACCTGTAGCAACAACTAACTAAAGTAGGTTTAGAGTGAGTTGGTTTAAATGTACACTAATAAACTGATCATTATTAGATTTCAGGAGTTACCCGATTATTCAAATATGTAATATGAACATCATTTTGTTATATGCTTTGTCGGATAAATGCCATTATCACTTTATGAAAAAGCAGATGAACACACCTAGCTTTTTAACCAATTATCTGATACTGTATATTCAGTGCACAAATACAGATTAATCTAGTTTCTTTTGCTTTTTGATATCTGTGAATGTGTAAATATGTAAAACATAACACATGTGCAGATATCCACTGTGCATCAGATGGTCACCACCACCTCCACATCACCCACTCAAAAACTGGGCACCTCGTCAGGCAGAATCCCCTACATATACCTTGACAACCCAGAGTTGAGACCAGCATGCAGAGTTCCAGTCTTACATTTTTCTCTACACTTTCATCAAAGCATTGGAGCAGTCACCTCACTAAAACCCAATAGAGAGGGTGTTTGCATCCCAGCCACTTAAATTTGATTGATTTACTTTGTCCTACTGAAACCTGGCTGCAGCATGACGAATATGTTTAAATGTAAGTTATGCAACCAATCACGTTATTACTCATATTCGTGGAAGCGCTGGCAGAGGAGGTAGAGTTGCAGCCATTCTGATTTATTTCTTATTAATCAGCCCTAAACCTAAACTAAAACAATGACTCATTCAAAAAACCTTATTCTTAGTATTTCCCACCCAACCTGGAAAATGGCACAGTTCTATTTGTAATAGTGTACTGCACTCCTGGTCCATACTCTGAATTTTTGCAGAAATTCTAAGAGTTTTAATCAAGCTTAGTCCTTGAAACAGATAGCTATAATTTTAGGAAATTTTAATATTTATATGGATATTGATAAAACAGTCTTGGCAGAGTGTTTATGTCACTGTTAGACTCAGTTAGCTTCAGTCAGACTGTACATAAAACAACACGATGCTTTAACCACACCCTTTACCTTGTTTAAGCTCATGGCATTGAAATTGAACATTTAACTGTCTATTTAATTAACCCCGTGTTATCAGGCCATTATTTGATAACTCCTGAACTTCTGTTACTAGACTACAGTTTGATAGGGAAAAAAAACTTTCACTTGATGCCTATCTGAAAGTGCTGTAGCTAAATTTGAGGAAAAAAATCTCATTGGCTCAGTGCCAAGCTTCAATATGACAGGAATCCAATGCAAACCTTCACCCCTCCCAAATTGATGATTTGGTTGACAGTACTGCAGGATCTTTATATATGACACCTAAATCTGCTGCTCCTTGAAAAAAAAAAGATTATACAACACAGGAAGCCGGCTATGTGTTTTAACTCCATAAAACATTCTTTTCTGATAAAGCATGTAGTTAGGGTTGGCTCAGGCTTGCCTTGAATCAGCCCTTAGTTATGTTGCTACATAGGTGTAGCAACACACACACACACACACGCACACACATAAAGATATACTGTATGTAGCCCTTTGTAGCCAATGATGAAAACAAAAACTTTTTCGTTTCTTGGCCAAAGTAGGGGTTATCAAAGAGAATTTTAAGTTCCTGCTATGGCATGCATCCCTGAGGCTTTCTGTCTAATTTCAACAACATTGGCCACTAGGGGACGACACTAGCCACTAGGGGTAGCTATGCATGTAAAAAGTTGAAGTGTAAAAAGATTCTTATTTTTACAAAATTTGCTGGCTACCTTCTAGGGCTACTCTGGGGCCAAACCTTAAAAGTTGTGGTGAATAGTCGAAGTAAGTGTTTTCTGTTACGTAAAAAATGTTTTTTGGAAAATCACCTAATCCAGTAAGTGAGTGGAGAATAACTGACTTGAAGGGTACCTAGGGAGTCGTTTCTTCCACCTCCACACCAAAAATGACTCGAGCACCTATAGTTAAGTGGTGCTATAATAAATGGAAATGTGATTTTGACCTATAACTTCCAAATTATAATTTTGAAAGATCTCATATCAATCAGTTCCCTGAATGTAGCTGAATCAGATGTCCTCGGCTATGCCTACTTTTGCTGGTTGTTTTTTTTTTGCAAAATTGCAACAAATGAGAAACATGCTTTTTCAAACTTGTCCCCGGGCATTCATCCAATCTGCATGAAGCTTTGCACAGAGTGTCTTGAGAAGGCTGTAACAAAAAGGTATCAAAAGACTCTCCAAAAGTTGTGGTTATTAATGCGCATGATAATACATGCGTTTAGTAGCCAGTAATTGCTACATAATTTTGTGTGTCTTATCCAAAGTAAATACTATCAAAACAAAACTTTGGCAAACTGTTTATTATGCCATTGGCCACCAGGGAGGCACTCTAAATCGCAAAAGTTTGAACATTTTTAAAAAAACACTCAGATTTGCATCAAAGTATCCTTGCTTTTTGGCATTTAACTCCATGAGTATGCAATGCACATTCAAAACATTTTCATCTAAACATTTCCTGGATAGAGCTGCATCAAATGACATATGCCCCACTCATTTCTGCCTTCAGTTTTTCTTGGAAATTTAAAAAATGCATAAAACCTACCTTTTAAAACTGCTCCTGAGGTTTTAGTGTGAAAGTTGGCAAACTGAATCTTCAAATCAAACTGATAAAAAGTTGTCAAAAAAATTTTGCCCAGTCAAGAAATGCAAAAATGATTAATTAATATAATTTTGTAGTTACCAATCAAAATGCAAACTTTTGCATATCTTGGCCAGAGTAAATGCTACATAAATGAAACTTAAGGGGTTAGTTTGTCTTGCTATTATAAGCCTGTGTGTCAAATTTGAACTAAGTTACGCACTAGGTGGTGCTATAAATATAGAAATTTGTTTATCTCATCAATGCTTATCTGATTTGTATAAAATCTGGTGTGTACATTCTAGAAGCTCTCCTGAGGATATGGTTGAAATGTCATACTGATTGGTCAAAAGTTGGCCCAACTTGTTACCAAAAATATACACATCTACACAGTTCAACTTTCAAACAAATACATAAGTAAGCCACATGATAAATAAGGATAAAAAAGAATAGTGGAATGCATGAATAAATAGATAAATACACGCCTATATACATAAAGTAAGACATACCAGTTAGCAAAGTTTACTCGTGAAAAAAAACATTTAATTTTAAAAATGACTGAAAAACAGAGAAAAGGGCAAAACATAAGACTAAATAGATATTTATTTTTGTGAGTAAAAGAACTACACATCCCACAATTCATTCCAAATCTTGTAATTCACTGAGAATGATGCTTTTCCAACCCATTCCCTCATCTTTAAAGAAGCAAACATGTTTGAAAGGGAAATCACAATTTGTTTACGTAAATACACAATTAAGGGACCATTTATTGTATACGTTCAAGAGCAAGAATATAGTTGTGGATTGTTTCAATTCTTAGGTCCCCTTATAGTCAGTTAATGTCCGTGTGGAGGACAATGAAATGGTATACATTTATTTATACTTCGATCAATGCCTGGATATAGTTGCAATCAAAAGCACACTCTTTTCAGTAATCTCTGTGTGTCTTCAGCAGGGACTTGCCCCAGGAGACTTGGACCCCACTATAATATTTTTTTTTGCAATTCTACTGCATTTTTTTTTTTTTTCCCCAATGAATTGCATTTTTTTTTAGCAGTCACAACATGCCCCAAAACTCATGAAACTTGGATCTGCAAAATCTGGCAAAAATTTTGTGTTTTGGTGTTTTCGGAAATGAGCATAGTAAAATGGCTCCACAACGCTCCCTAATGTGCAGCTCCAATGGCCAGTTCACCTACAATTATTGAAATTGGTGCAATCATGCCCTGACACATAAAAAAGCCTCAAGGACCCACTCACCAATCCCAACAGGAAGTTGGACATTTTGAATTTTGTGGTCATTTTTAGCAGTTTTCACCCCTCATACTTTTGCAAACCTGTTTATTGTAACTTTGTTCTGTGTTGTTCAATCTGCCTGAAACTTCATGGGTTTGATAGGGGTCCTGTCCTGATCACATCTATATAACAATTTTCGCTCTTTGTAAAAGTCCCACTTAGTGGCTATAGAAAATGATATTGTTTTATACTTCTCTGACTTGTTGCAGAGACCCTCAGGACTGAAAGTTACCAAAGGTCTGAGGGTAATCACACAGGTGGGAAACACAGGAGGGCAGGAGGTGAAATTACCTGAGACAATATGTGAGTTTTCAAGTGAAATGGGAAACATGAGAACAAGAAACATGAGAAAAACACAAAAAAAACCAACTTAACCAAATTGGTCCTGACAACTGCTAAATAAACTTGTCTTGAGATTTTGGGTTGTTTCTGTCGATAGGTGAGTTACAATTGTGATCAAGATGGTACCTGTTTAAAAGCTAAGTAACACCAAAGGTTTCTAAAATGTTGATGGAACTAGAAGGGCATCGCTGACATTTACAAGGATACAAGGAAGTTTATTGGTCATTATACAACAGGTTGTATGATGAAATTAAAATGTGGTTCTCTCTTGATTGATTAATTAATTGTAGAAAAAGATAAAATGATTAAACATGGAGGAGTGCAGATGGTGCATTAAGTAGTCTCACAGCCTGAGGGAAGAAGCTGC
>JAQMCX010000022.1:5740998-5768232 GCA_029814765.1 Acanthurus leucopareius
CCCGGTATCTCCTCCTCATCCTCCTTGCAATAATGTACTCCATCTTTTTAGATCACGTTAAGAATAAAGATTAAAACGGAGAAATATGGGCAATTACAGGTAAATCCTTAAGACACCTACTGACTTACATTTATTCTTTTTTCTTTTCTTTTGAATTTCATGAGAGAAGCCGAATATATACTCCGTATCGGATGCTGTGGCTGTTTGTGGTTGGCCGAGAGATGTGAACGCATCAGTTGAAATCACACTTCCAGCTGCTGTCAGGTTGAGTTTCCATCACGTGTGACAATCATCTTTGATCTGACATCAGATGTGACGGGACAATTAATATAGATAAAAATGTATATACTGGTTCAGACGGTTACATTAAATAGTGGTTAATGTTATTGTTTATTACATTAAAATGTGCTTGACACTCTGGAAACCTGCGTATGATGTTTTGGTGACGTGTGCGCACTGCGCGCCTGTCAGCCAAATTACCACTAAGCCGAGCGCGCTTCGCCTGCGCTGAGAATAGACCAGGTTGGAGCTGGCGAGCTTTCAGCGCACCTTCCGCGTAGTGTTTTGGCACGAAATTGTCACTGCGCCAAGCTGAATCTGTGGACACCTCCCCCTGGTGCGCTGCCACACCCATCTCGGCGCAGCCCGGTCCACCAAATTACCAAATTGGCTGTGCACGGTGGTGCGCCGGACGAAATTACCACTGCGTGGGGTGCGCCAGGCTCTACCACCCTGCGCTGCACCATGAAATTAGAGCCCCCTGTCTTAAGACCATTTTACACCGAAGATTCACAATGAGACAATTTGTGTGCAACATTCTAAAACCTGTCAGTTCACACCGCTGCATCTACATGAGACAGTGTATTGTTTCAATAGCAATGACTCTGCTTTTGCCGACTATTTGGGGGGGATTTTGTATGTGTTGCAGATAACAAACTTCATGGCATAACGCAAACTTGAAAGGAGACACTTAAAGTACCAATTAATTCTTTTACAGTTGTACTTATAAAAGCTCAAAAGTCAGGCAAAAAGATAAGCGTAACCATTGTGGTGAGGTTCAGGGGCAGCCTTTGCTAATTGTAAGCTAACATTATATCTTCAGGCAAACGTAAATAAAAAAATCAGGTATGTTAATTGCCTGTTGAAATAAGTGACGTGCCTTAGGTTCTAAAATGGCCTCTGGCGACTTGACAAGCTGAGTTGCGACTAATGCTTTCAGCCGACTTAAGTCTTCCTGAGATTGATCAGTCTACACCACTGCAACTTTACCTGCAACCATTTTGTTGCATCACGAAAATATTTGGTGTAAACTCTATTTTGATATTAAATTCACATTACACATTATAACTTTGATATAAAACATTTAAGAATAAATATTAAAGAGAAATAAAATCAATTAAAATGAATAAATAGTAAATAAAAAAGTAAAAGTAACAATTCAAGTAAAAGAGCAAGTAGAGAGAGAGAGATGTGTGTGAGCACGTTTGCTAACTGCGCCACATCTTACGGCACAGGCTGTTTCACGTTTGCGACTTGAGTTTAGACCAGGTTTTGGCTGGTCTAAGCGCAAGGCACTTAGGGCCCTAAGTCTCTAAAACCAGACTGAAACTTCTCAAAGAGATTGTTATGAGACATAAAAGCTAAAAATTTAGTTGAAATCATTTTTTCGACAACTTTAGATAAAAAAGAAAGTTTGGAAATCAGCCTAAAATTATAAAGAGCACAAGGCACAAGAGTAGGTTTTTTTTTAAAAGAAGATGGACCACAGCATGTTTACAAAAAGAGGGGGAATTGCCAGCTCTTAAGGAGCTGTTAATAATTGATAAAATACTAGGTCCAGCTGAGTAAAAAACCTCTTTGAGAAATTTGGTAGGAATGACACCCAAGACCGCACTTGATTTTATGTGGGTTATGATATCCTATAAAAACGACAGAGAAACTGGTTGTGCTGAGGCCGAAGGCTGAGGTGTTGGTGCGGAGGTGGATGCTGAGCTTGACGTTGTAGAGTTTCTGAAACTTGTGCAAGTCAAAGCAAGCAAAACACTAAAGATTAGAGACATACATTTTTCTCAAGGAAGTTTGACTGGCATATAGCAAATGGCAAGTGTAAACAAGCTAGCCTATTGTTAGTATTATTACAATTATTATTAGTAGTAGTATTATATTTATACACTTACATGTAGCTTACATATCATTATGCATCATCAATATTACTTTTTATATTTTTACTAGCATTTTTTGTTGTTTTTGTTGTTTGCTGTTGCTCTACATCTAATGTCCCTGCATCATTGGGGGTTTGTGTCTTTCAGCATCAGGCCCTTACCCAGGTGACCCTGCAAGGGTTGAAGGGTCAAAGTAAGGGTCGAATCTGGGCCTGCATCCCAGCAGCAACAAGCCATAGGCTTTCCCTTCTTTTTCAAAGCCACCTATAGTGGCTTTCTCTGTGGCTTCAGTGATGTAACCAGTTTCCCCCTCTTTGCTGCTCCGGTGATCCTCAGCCCAGTCAGAGCTTTACAGAAGGGGCGCCCTGCATAACCCCGCAAAATCCCTATCCTACTTCATTGGGTTGCAGCAAGCCTGCCAGCTTTGACTTCTGCATAGCTCCACCAGCATCTGGTATTTGGTGAGCTTCCTCTCATGAACCTCCTTCATATGCTCCTCTTACAGCACTGTCAGCTCCCACATAAACACCTGGGTGAAACTGGAAAAAATTACCAGGTCTAGGTGGAGTGTTGTGTGTGTGATATCACTGATCTTGCTTCTAACATTGTGTACTTGTAGAGCCTCTTCTACCAGTTTGTGGATACGGACCCATAGGCTTTGGCAAGGTCCAACCATAGTACCATCTGATCACCCTTGCCCTCCTTTCCTTCTCTGAGAAGCTCTGTGACTGCTCCTGTATGCTCCAATCAGCCAGGTGTTCCAGAGATCCTGCCCTTCTGTACCTTTCCACAGACTCTGTCATATACTGGGTTAAGACACTGAAAAGTACAGATCGTTCAACCATTTAATTTATGGAGGGCTGTGGGTGTGCGTAAAGGGACATATGTATATAAGGGGGGGTGGTCTTGTCGGTGACTAAAAGAGGTGTTGCTGTTTGTACGGTTTACAGCAATACTATGCTCAGATTCCTGCCAGCACACCGCGCTGCTTCTCCAGCTAGAGGGTGAACTGACAGCTATCTCCGGCAGGTAAGACACTGACTGGGCATAAAAATCTCATACAACCCCAAATCAAAATATTGGTACTATCCCTTTTGACAAAAAAAGAGGGATATCACACAAGTTTAGCCAATTTTCACATAGCCACGTGGCTTTAACCCTTTATAGTTGGTGCAGTGGGGTGACTCAGTGGCCATTGACCAACTGCATGGAAAATGTGTGGAATGTATAGAAATAAATTAAGATTACTTCAAAGTTGTTTTGTCAACCTCCTCTGGATGGACGGATGTGTAAAAAACAGAGGTTTTTGTTTCATTTTGATACAAGTTACAGGGATCATACATATGGTGGTACCTCAAACTCCCACAGTTTGTCATGCAGGCAGGCAGAGCCTACTTTTGTTTGAGTGTGGACAGCAGCCACACAAAAAGGCACGGCATGTTCTTTAGTAAACCATCATAGTGTTCTGTGTTTGACATGGAATGAGACTGTGTATGTGCGTTTGTATGTATTTGTGTGTGTGCATGCATTTGTGTGTGTGTGTGTTGAGCATGCAGGATGTTGCTCTAGTTATAAAAAGGTGTCACCTGTGCAAAGACATAAAGTCAGATAAACATGCACAGAAATATTGTGAAGTTAATATAATTTCATAAGCCACATACTACACATATATACACATCCATATACCCTGTTTAACACATACAATCCATGCTGTAATATGTCCAATCTAATTAGGTCCAACTATCACCCTGTGTTTTTGTCCTGGGTCTCAGGTCTGTGTGACAATATATCTAACACTCAAGTGGATCTGAGTGTACTGTCTATCAGTATAGATAATTGCGCATCCTCATCATTGTAGCGTCATAAATTACTGACACATTAAACTGCTCCTAATCTTCATGTTTTCCCTGTGTTTTTGGGTTTACCACAGATCTGAACCTAAGGTTTGATATTTCTTTGGTCCTTTCAGATGAGTTAGTTTCAGGTTTACATAAAGCTCAAGGGTTTTTTGTAATTAGGTCCACAACCCTGAACCCATGGTCATTTTATCCTATTAACAATATTAAATTGTCAACATACTCCCTAAATACACTTTATTCCATACATAAGGTCAACATTGAAATTTGAAAAATTCATCAATGCACTGTAAGGCATTAACAGCATACTTTCCTTTCTGCTTTCCTTGTATGAAAAGATAAGATTGATGAGAGTGGCTTCTGTTGGAGTAAATACTTGGGAATAATTATTTGAACAGTATAAAGTTTAAGATTCGTGATCACCTGCACAGGTGATGATTGTTTAGTCAGATGGTTAGCTCTAATTTTTGGTCTTTTATACAAAATAATAATCAACTGCCCATGAATTACAGATACTGTTAAATTATGCTCGATCACTGTACAACTTCGCAACATCTCAGACTTAAAAATCTCATAGAAAGGTGTAAGCTAAAGCCTGACCTTATTGTGCCTACCTTTTGTCGCTTACAACTAAGAAATTGAACTTTTAAAATAGCATTGAAACAACAAAAACATATATCGTACATCATAATCCAGAAACAGATAAACAAAAATGGATCGTAACTAATTTCTTGGTCAAAACCAATCACAGAGTAGAAACATAAGTTTAATAGGAGCAACATCAAAAATCTGAGACATTAATTTTAAGTGTTGTTCACAAATATTTTTTCTTCTCAATATATTAGGGTTTTATACATCTTTTCAAATTTACACTTATACACACATAGATTCTTTTCACTTATTATGACAACTGTTTCAAAATTTAACAGTTAAAATGACACTTTTTTTTACTTTAAGTTTTGGCCTGTTTTTTTCAAACTAATATTGTACTCAGATTGGATACCTGCTCTCCCTATTGAAAGCCCTAACCCCTTTAGGACACATCCATGAAGTGTTCTTTCTTTTTCCCCATACATAAGTTGTAGAGATATATGGTCTACCAGGTCAATCAATTATCAGATAAACTCTGCAACATTTTTCTGGGCTGGTGAATTGATTATTCCACCTGTGAAATATCTGCCATCTGACTGGATCCTGCTAACAGTGGGAAAGAGATTAAACTTGACCAGCCAAAGAGGCCCTGGCTTTCTGCCCTCTTTCATTGTTTCTTTCCTCCGCTCTGTCTTTTCAGATATCAAGCAGCCTTTCCCTCTTTCTTTCTTGTTAAAACAAGGGATAAAAGGAGAGAACATCACTGAACACTGGACAAATAAAAAAGCTGAAATTGCAAGAGCAAGAGCAATAAGCATGCTTCCTGAGGAAACAAAACAAAATTCAATCAATGTGGACAGCACACTGTAAAGTCTTCATAAAACTAAAAGGGTCACCAGAGAAGGCAAAGGCGCTGGTTATCAGAGGAATCACTAAACTGGACAAATATCAGTGATGACAATAAACCCAAAAACAGCAGCAAAAATAATGGATACAACTCTTCATCATTAACTCACAACAGTTCACAAAGTACACGACTGACTATTGAAATCATCTCATGACAAGTTCTGATAAGAGTCACCTCTCTCCTACAGAAGAAAATTAGACACTGGCATCACTGATAATGGTATATCAGTAATGACTGATATTCAATGGGACTAAGACATTTCAATACACAGACCACAAATTACAAGATACAAAGAATAAAATTGGTCCTGAAAATAATTTTAATATCAATACACATGATCATTGTTGTGAATACTATACTGATGAAGAGTTTAGATGGAATGTAACAATGGACAGAGTAATATCAATAATACTTTTCAACATCAGGGGCCTTAATTCTAATTATTCTAAAATCAAAGACTGTTTAGCACAACTTACCAAGAACTTCACAGTCATTGCAATTTAAGAAACTTGGCTTAATGGGGATGAAGTTGATATGGTCAGCATTGAAGGATATGAGATGTATTATGTTATTAGAAATAAAGAAAGGGAGATGGGTTTGCCTGATACACAGACAAAACTATAAAATGAAAGTGATTCATAGAATGTCATTGGTACCAGTTAACATTATGGAATGTATCACTATTGAAACAGAGACTGAGAGGTCAAAAAATATACTAATTAGCTATGTGTTTACAGGACCCTTGGATTGTGTTTAAAAACATTCATGCAAAAAATACTGGGGTTGTATGTTCTTATTAACAATAAGAAAATGTTTTTTATCTGCAGTGACTCAAATATTGACTTACTTACTTACTATTCCCTTAAGGAGAACCTATTGAACCAAGACCGCAGAAAAATCTATGTGGACAATGTAAATAAAGCATATGACTTCTTTTTGTCTAACATAACAGCGTTTTATGACAAACACAGTCCACTGGTGAACAAAGTAGTACAACATAAATCTGCCAAAGAAAAGAACAACTGAAGCTAAGTAAACCTATAAGAAATATGAAAACAAATTGACAAAAATTATGACAGGCAGTAAAAGAGTTCATTTTGTTGTGTGGGAGTTTTGCGGTGTGTTTTTGATTGTTAGACTGAGATGGGGGTGGTTTCGGCTCTGTGTGTGCTTTACTGGCAAAGGTTGGGCATAGCTTGACAGGTGGCTGAGAAGTTGGTTGCGATGCACCTGTGCCCCATCATCATCAGCAGCAGTACAAAGAAGCTTGACTTCAGTGTACATGCTGCCAAATTGTCTCCACTCCACCCTGTGGCAGATTAGCTCCAGCACTCATGATACTAAGAGTATTTAGTCTCTAGTGAATGCTTCTCATGTCTTCTGATAATTACCTGTGTTTCCTGTGTCCTCCATGCAGATGTCCAGCACACACATCACACAGCCGCCCAGCCTCTTTGCTATAGAGCCTGAGCCTCCAGTCCAGCAAGGCTTCTACTCACACCACCTCCTGAGTATCAGCTCCTCACTCTGCCTTCCTTGTACCACATGCTGCCACTGCCTCCTTACTCACCTCCGAGATGCCATCTCCAACCCATTTCCCCTTTTACCCCAAATTATAAATAATAATAAATTCTTTATAATTTTCTTCTAATTTTCTCCCTCCTATGTCTCGGTGTCTGCATTTGGGTCCGTAATAATTGTGATGTGTGGGTTGTGTTAACCCACACGTCACAATTATTACGGTAAATTATTGGAAGACAGCAAAAAGGATGTGAAGAGCACATGGACAGTACTAATGATACCCATATTGTTTTCTAATACAGAATAACTCAGCTACCAATGATATGAATCAAATGACTTTAATCATTTTTTTTGTTGGTGTTGGTCCTAGTTTGGCGAAGTTTGGCAAAGACTGGAAGTGGAGATACTATTGAAATAAAACCACAAAGATAATAAATATTATGTTTACAAGAGAAACAAATGAGAAAGAAATTATCGATATCATCAAATCACTTAAGGTTACAAAATCTACAGACTGCTGTAGACTGATGAAATTTATATGGATTTGGTTAAAAACATTATTGACTCTGAGTTGAAACCTTTTTCATACATTTGTTACCCATCTCTTAAAAAAAGTATATTCCCGAATAAAATGTAAACATCACCGTACCAATATATGAGGCTGGAGATAAATATATATTCACAAACTGTAGACCTATTTCATTACTCCCATAGTTTTCTAAAACACTGGTAAAAATATTCTACAAGAGAATTTGTCACAAAAATAATGTACTTGTGTGAATAGCAATATGGCTTTAGACGCTAAGAAAAACTATGGTATATGCACTAATCCAATTCGTCGATGTTTTAACAACTGCAGTTGAAAATAAGGAATTCCCTGATCTAATAAAAGCATTTGACACTGTTGACCATGACCATTATCAAAAGTTTTATATAGATATAGAATTAGAGGAGTTGCACTATCATAGGTAAAAAGTAGCAAAATATTTATAAATCAATATGTACAAATAAAAAATATAAACTCACAGTTGAAGACTGTCAAGTGTGGGATTCCCATGGATCTGCATTGGGGCCATTGCTGCTTATACTGTACATATACAGGATATGTAAAACATCCAAAATACTAAAAACAATTACATGTGCAGATGATACTAACTTACTGTGCCCTGGTAAGAACCTGAACCTCATCTTCAGAATGAAAATATAAATTATATATATATATATATATATATATAATATATATATTAAAAATTAAATATAAATTTAAAAAAAGAATTGGTTTGATTATAATGAACTAACAATAAACTTTAGTAAAACTTATGATAAATAATGTAGAAATAAAAAGAGTATCTGAAATTAATTTCCCCCGAGTGATAGTAGATAACAAACTATGGATATTAACTACTATGGATATTAAAAATAAAATATAAAAATCAGTTTTAATACTATATTAGGTCAAAGATCTCATTAATCAAAAGCCACCATACACTCTATACTGCTCCTTCATACTTCCATATGTAATATACTGAATGGAAGTGTGCAATGTTTTCATGGTAAGCAGGAAAGAAAAGAAGAGGAAGGGGAAACAGAAAGAAAGGAAAAGGAGGGAGACAAGTAGAGAGGGAAGATGTAGACAGGGGAGAAAACAGAGGAGGAGGAGGTGTAAAGAACATTACATGGTTAGGTCAAACACTGTGTTTTCGGGTGAAACTAAGTTCACATTACCATATAGCTCAGTGTGCACGCGCGTGTGTGTGTGGGTCTCGTCTCCACTGGGGCGAGTGACACCAAATTTGTAACCAAGAGAAACCAACAGATGGAGCTCCTAATGTGGCTGCACAAACATCCATGCACATGAACACATACACATAGACACAAATACATGTTGGGGACTTATTATGAAAATAGAGTACACAAGAGTGGCAACCTCCTGGGGTTAAAGTGTATATACACATACACACACACACACCTCAAAAAAATTCTCTGCAATGGCCTCCACAAGCACGCAGAGATTCTTATGAATATTGTACACACACAGACACACACACACACACACACACACACACACACACACACACACACACACAAACAATCATGCATACACAGATTGTTTCATATCAGTTAACTACCTGATTACAGACTCCAGAGTTACCAAGTGTGTGTGTGAACAGAAACGGAACCCTTGAACTGTATTTAACCCTCTCTTTATCTCAGTTGTTCTGCCCATCCTTCATCTGGCCTTTATTGTTGCTTTCCTACTTCCTCTCTTCCTGTTTCTGACACCTTAATTTGTTTTCCTTGGTATCTTTCCCTTGCTCTCTCACTGTCTCTCTCTCTCTCTCTCAACAGGACATAAGCTGGTTTTAGCTGCTTGATATTAAATTTAGTGTGTATGCTACTGTGTGTGTGTGTGGTGTATGTGCGTGTGCAAGGTTATTGTAAAGTAGAAGTCAGTACATAACCACACAGAAACACCATATGCACACACATCTACACACACAAAAATCTGAGACTGCTTACAAGAATAAACTTAATATCAAATGTTAAACTGAAACATTTTTGGAAACTAATTAGTGATAAAGGAATAATTAAATTACTATTATTAGTTTTATTATAATATTTGATTCTAATTTAATTGCTTCTTCTTATTATTATTTTGTTGACCATTTTAATTATTTTTTTAAACCCAAACTTGTAAATGGAAATGTAATTATTGTAAAGAGTATATGCAAAATCTATGGACCATTGCAAATATGACAGGAAAAAATGATTAAATTAAATAAGTAGAAGTGTAAAAATTTGTTGTGAAATACAGAAATTAAAATATTCCCTTTAATACAACAATGACAACATTATAAAAAAGTAGACAGCACAAAAAACTTCACTATTAATGTAGCTGACTGGTGCTGTGTACAAAAAGAAATAAAAAAAACCTTACTAAGAGATCTCATTTAAGTTTAACATTAATCATAACTTCTTCTTACTAAATCATAAGAAAATCTATTTTTATCATTATTATTAAACTGCTCTTTTTATAATGATGTAATTTTATACACAAATCTCAAGCTAAAATTTATACAACAGAGTTAAAATCAGTGTATCAGTGTACTACAATTTTTTGTTATCAATATATTTTCAAATTCACAATTTCAAGAATTTGTAATTAAGTACTGTCATCCTATTTCATATACACACCAATAGAATTTTGCATTCACTGTAGGCTTGTTTATACACTACATTTTAGTTTACAAATTTATTTACACAAAAAATATTTTTTTTCAGATTTTTATGACAACATTCTGAATGAAAGTCTTTGGATTTAGAAAAGATTTACCATCTTGTGCTTATTTCAGATTATTTTATGGAACAAAACTTCATCTCTCCAAATAATTTAAATCATAATAAATGTTTTTGCTTTTTCATTTTACTGAAGGAACTTGCCCATGTATAGCAGTATCATTTTAACATGTACTTTATGTACTGTTACACTACCTCACTAATAATTTTGTATAGAATCTATTTGTTTCCTTTTTGTTTTGATATATTAAGCCGCATGCACACACTCAAATGTACGCACACCTGACAAACACACACACACCTGACAAACACACACACACACACACACACACAATCTAAACATGCTGTGATCCTCTGAACTGAACTTGAACTAGTGACTGGGTCATCAAGAGGGTAACAGGAGTTTGTGCTGTGCATGTGTGTGGGGGTAAGAGACACAAAAGCACATTAACTCTCTTCCTAAAATATGTGATTGTTTTTGTGTGACTGCTTAGCAGACTTCATGTCACCAGTGTTACTTGAGCATACCAATCCACGTGTTAGTGTGAAAATTCTGTCCCACATCATTTCCACAATAGGGAGACAACTATTGAAGAGACACTGAGACAATGTAAGATTTTTGAGAGTTTGGATGTTTGACATAATATATTTGTTTTTTAAGGCTGATTCCAGTGTAGTTGACAATATGTATTTTTACTAAGCTTCTTTTCCATCATCGATGCATATTTAAAAACAGCACTTTGGACATAAAACTAAGAGAAAATCTACAGAGTAGTTAATATCTTAAAGATCCCATGCTTGACTTTATTCTAGATGTACTCTTTAAATTCTGCTTTGATGTAACATCAGTCTTATTGATTTGATAAACTGTTCTCTTTAACGTATACTATTTTTCTATGCCCTATTTTTTTCAATGGTTTCCTTTGAGGAAGCTTTAATATAATAGATGCCATATGTTCTTTTCTGCATTCCAATTTTTTTTATTTTACAGTTGTCCTTGCTTCAACTTTTCCTTGATTTGGTCAATGCAGAATGTAGAAATTAATAGATTTATCATGTAAATACACATTTTATCTTCAATTTTTTTAAATGTAAAAATTTTGCAAGGGTTCTTAGCAAAATGAATATAGTAATAATCTATAAACTTTGTTTTATTTAAGTCTATTTCACTTTAATTTCTGTTGATATCTTTTTTTACTGCTTTTCTATTATTTGATCTACATTTTTTCACAAACATACACCTGCCTGCTTGTTCAAACAGATATCCATATAAACACTATTTCACACATCCACACTTAAATCTCTCTCTCTGTTCTAAATAGGAAGCAATCAGTCATTGGTTGAGGGTAAGAGATCGTGAACTCTCTCCAAACTCTGACCTTCCTGTGACCTTAGAGAGGAGAGGAGAGAAAGAGACACAGGATTGGGTAAAGGGATGGTAGACAAATACTATGAATGAAAAATATTCAAGAAATGAGATAGAGGTGACAGAGAAGAAAGAGAAGAGAAATGACAAGCTGCTGATTAAAAGGAAAGAATGGAGGAGAGAAATGGAGGAGACTGAAGAGAGAACAGTGGTCTAGAGAGGACAGCAAAGGAAACAGGTAATGACAAGCTCCAATCCTTTGTAGCATACCTCTTTTGTTTAGTGGGTGACCACCCAGGCAAAACAGAGAGAAAAAAAAAGAACAAAGGCAAAGAAGATGTATTTACTGGTTGTTTTGTAGACCATACGCCAGGGGGCAGTATTGGGATGTGTAAGGGGGCACTGAGAGAAAAGAGAGTGAGTGTGTGAGCGTGTGTGTGTGCGTGTGTGTGTGTGTGTGTGGTGGGGGGGTGTTAAATGTTCCTGCTTCTCTAAAGAATAACATATGTCTAAGATTATATATAAAAAAAAAAAAATCCTCAAAGGATCCCATTGGTCGGCTTGTTTGGCACTAAAGTGGCAAAAGGATGGTGATGTAATGATGACGTGCACACATCCATACACAGAGATGCCATGACACTTCCCACTTTTGTCCAACAGACATGGTCTTATTTGCTTTCACACGTACATACACACTCACACAAACACCCTCTCACATTTATATACATATAGCCATTTATGTAGATTCACTAAACCTCAGCAGCTCACAGAGAAATACAGTCTTAAAATAGACAGACTTTGACTTTGTGTTGTATGTGTGTGGATACTGATGTATGTGTGCGTGTGTGTGCCTCTACTGATCCACCTGACAAAGACATACAGACACACACACACACACTAACACACATGCAGAGTCCTACAATGTTTATTAGTCTATGGGACACCTGGCTGGCTCTGAGCCTGCCTATAAGCAAGGGTGTGGTCACAAAGGGCTGGGGAAGCTGTGAGATCACAGAGTTGGTGTGGAGGTCAAGGGTCAAAAAGGCTGTTTCAATGGCAAATGTGGAGGAAATGCAGAGAGAATGTGGGCTGGGATCACGGAGAGCCTACTCACTCATACACATGGGCTGATCACACTGCTCTGCCAAAAGGATGACAAACAGACCTCTTGATTGGAATGCAGGTCATAGAAGGTGTGTTCTGACTCTTTAAAGGAGATTTCTTTGATGAAGGATCGCCTTTATACTGTGATGTCATAAGAAGGTCACAGTGGGGGCACATTGATATCATAGCCAAGTCACTTTAGGGTCAGAGTGATGTCAGAGGGTCACAGTAAGGTCACAATGCTCAGATCATATCAGCAGTTATGGTGGGATAAAGTTTTAGTTACCTTCTTTGTTTAGAATGCCTTTCAAGCTGTGGAGTGTGTGAAATACACAATCAAAAATGGAATAAACCGAAATGTAAATGGCTGATCAATGATAATAACATAATTGTTATGCTATAACAACAAGCAACCAAGCACCACCATCTGAAATAGTCGTTATGAAATGTAATCATAATCTTAAATATAAACTTTGAATGATTAAGAAATTATGGTGTAGTATAATGCTTCTGGCAGCTTTGCACGCAGTTTGTAATAATAATTGGTCATCTTCTCGCAATGTTTTGCCTTTAATTTGTATCATAATGCTTATGTTAGCATAAACCATCAGAAATGTTGGTAGTCATTTATGTTATGTGTTGAGTGTTATCATGTCCAAGAAAAAGGGTGCTGGTTTTTGGGCCACCAAAAACAAGAAAAGTGATTTGAGAACTGTGGAAAGGAGTGCCAGTAAGCAGTCATAGAACAAAAGATATATCAATGCTTCTTGATGAAACTTTCACAATAATTAATTGCTACTTCAAACCAGAAAATTAAAATTTCTTTTACTGTGGAGCAGAATGACCAAAAACACTGCCTCTTCACCTATAATATTTCTTTCATGTTCACTATGGTGCGCTCAGAATAAAGAGGGAGAGAACAAGGATGCTGTTGGGGCAGGGAGAGCTGAGTGACATGGAGGTGAGTGAGAAAAGGAACAAATATAGATGTGGTTGTGGATTTTTTAGGCTATCCATGTACATTGGCGAGAGGAGGGATATAACTGGAGAGGAGAGACCTCAAGGGAAGAGGAGAGCCCAGGAGAGGAGTTGAAAAGAAAGGACCAGAGGAGCGGAGAAGAGAAAGTTGTATAGAAGAGAACAGCATCTAGGAGTAAATTAGAGAAGAACAGAGCTGCTGCCATGTGCACTCTCTCCTATGCACTCAGCTCACTAGTAAATACAAACATAATTTTGCTAAACCTTTGCAACAATATCTGCACTTTTCTTCATATAGATGTAGATTTCTGTACACATATTTAATGTTATAATTGTTCTTAATCAATCCGCAATCTCTGTATTACATAAAATAGAACAAGAAAATGATATGAAACAATGTATTGATACAATTCAGTATTTCACTTTGTACAATTAACAAAACTAAAAATTCATCCCCATAAGTTGTGAGATTTTGCCCCCCCCCAATTTTCACTTCATTACTATGGTCTTGAAAGTTGTATATTTGTGCTGCTGAAATTTGAAAAGCTCTAAAATTATATTTTCAAAGGAATTGGTTTGCTGCTTAGACCTACGTAAAGCATTTTTCTTCATAAAACTAGAAAAGTACAAGTTTAAAAATGGATGGAATAGCAGGTTCTACTGTATAAGTAAGTATGTGGTTTGCTACACAATATCAGAGGAGAATTTAGCAAAACATTGATACCCCCGTACTGCCTGTCGACATATATATTTACAGTGTGTAAGTATGTGTCTGTATGTATTTGAACCTTTAGTTCTTAGTCATGTCAGCAGTAAGTAGTGGTGTTATTCATAGCAACAGATCGTAAAACTGGTGCATATCAATATGGTGGTTAAGTACTGCAGAGTGTTCATTTTGGAGAGCAAAAACACTCACAGGTATAGGCTAGTGAGGAAATAAAGAGACAGAAAAAAGGATGACAGAATAGGAAAAGATATAGAGGAATAAAATAGTTCTCAGGAGTTCATCAGGTATGAAGAAGGGAGAAGGAAGGAACAGAGCAAGAAAAGGAAAAGGGTACAGTTGAGAATAAAAGACGAATAAATGTACTGAATAGTTTTTTTTAAATTCAACGCTTTTCACTTTTACACCCTTCTTACAATATTTTCCTACAAGAAATTATATTGAAATTATTGTACAATAAAATGTATACTTACACTTACAAACTTTATTCTCATATTTTTATATCTCTCTTATATGCATATATTTATACACACCAGCCAATAATCTCTTAGAGTTGATTTGATATCTTCAGTGACTCTTAAATGTGTTTAAATATCAACAATATTGTTTAATAGTTTAACCTGAATACAAAAGATATGAGAGCACAGTAAAAGTAATTTTAATGTATTTTTTTCTCATTTACGCCTGCTGGATTAAGACTTGCACTCTCACTTCGTTTTTCTCAAATAGATTTAAATTTACCGAAAAAATTGCAAAAGTATTAAATAAAAACAGAAATAATGTGAAACTAAAAAGCAAAAGAGACAGAAAGACAGAGAGAGAGAGAAGGGGACAGAGATAGAAAATGGGAAGGGAGTAGGTAACAGGTCAGATATAAAAGGAAAGGGAAATGAAGGAAAGGAGGAGTAGGTAAACTAATGGTCCTATTCATATGTCAGTCATACATAAACACATTCACATACACACAAAAACACAAACCAACACACACACAAATACACACAGTCCTTGATGGTTAAGGCAACAGAACCCCACCCAATTCCAAAGCTGTAAGTCCAGGTCCACCTTGGAACAACCACACTTCTTTGAGCAACATTATAACCTGTAAAACAAGGTAAACTATTATAGCAGCTCCTGAGACCAAAGCACAACAAGTAACAGTGAGTAGTAAGTAACATTTAGATAAATAAATTCAGTCCCAAAATGAGTTTGGAGCAAATGACCAGTTATTGTAAAACAACATTTTTAGTATGTAATTGAACAATTTACAGACCACACACACACACACACACACACAAATACATGCACACACACGTACACATACATGCACACACTCTACTAAACTGTTCATCGCAGTTTAATTTTTAGGCAGGAGCTGATGAGAATAGACTGTGATGTATTTCCATTAGCTGTTTCTCCTTTGACTCACTGAAAACATGGTAAATTTACCAGTTTGGTCAAATTAAAAAAACGTTTTCTCACAATCTTAATTTGGTTTTATTTTTTCTGATTTTGAAATTTCTGCCTGTATGGTGCTCAAAGCATATTTAGCAAAACCATTTTGTTTTTGTGCTTGCTGTTTCTCGTTTTGTCCACCAGAGGGCCGCTTGCATTGTTTGTAGGTTAATCTTGAAAAAAGAAATATCTGCTTCAGATGCATTTCTGACATGATTTCTTTATGTATAAATTACATGATTTGTGTTGCTTTTAAGAAGATGTAATTTCATTTGCTTTTATATGTATATTTTTGCCCGTTTTGGAGGTAATGATTCCGTTTTTTAATAGTGAGATTTTATTTTGAAGACCACTACTTCCTACCTTTTCCTGTGTTGTATTGCCGAACATAACAAAGCCACCTGACTACGGGATGAATGAGTTGACGGTCAAACGGTAAAAGTTGAAGGTAAACAAAGGAAAATAAAGCAACAAAACAGAAACTGCAACTTAATGACAAAAACGCCGAAGGCTGAATGAAGTTTGACAATCCCACCGAAGAGGCACAAGGTTGGTGTGGATTGTGTTTGTAGCAATTATTTGATGATTTGTGTCGGAAAATATGCTAACTCCTTTGCCCGCATATTGGGTGAATTGGCGGTGTAACGTTATTGCTTGGTATAGTGTTGAGTTTTCTCAGAAAGTACTGTGATCATTTATCATCCATTATGGGCAGAAGTGGAAACAGAAATTTCATTGCTTTGTTTTATTTTTTTTGTCAGTTCTCACGTTGGTTTATGAAGCTGGTTTTGTGGAACAGCAATAAATGTTAAAAACCATCAGTCGAGTCTCTTACCATCTTTTGGAGGGTATGCTACAGCATAGCTAAACAATATTTAATGAATTGGTTAGTACTTTGCTATTTCCAGAAAGTGTCATTGTTATCAACACAATCACTGCAAACTGATTTGTCCAGAACTACCTTCTACCAAAGAAATTTTACTATTGCACCTATTGTTTAATTTATTTGTTTGTTTCTAAATTTGTTCTACTGTTTTTTTACAGTATATATTTTAGAAATATAGAAGTGCACTTCTAGAAAACCGTGAGACTTGCAAGAGATAAATTACAAGGGTAAAAACTTGTGCCACAATATCTTGGCAGTATCTGTATGGTTAAATTTCAGACAAATTGAAGGTTACATTTCCTATAATGTAACATAATTCTCTTCATGCCAACAGTTTGTAATAGAGCCTTCCATTATATTGTTTAGTCTCCAAGCCCTGCTCTATAAAGCACATAATTAAATTATCTCGTTTGTTTTGTTTTATTTGCAACAGGAAAATAACATAACATTACATAGCTGTTTTCACAGGTTGAGTGATGATCACCCTGATCACTAAATTGATCTTAAATTTCTTCTATAAGTAATCTTACATCCTCTAAAATAAATAAAATGTTTATACAGGTGTCCTTGCTTGAATAATGTAGTTGCTAGGAACAGCCAGCATTCATTTAATTTATCTACTTGCACCTTATGATCGGTCTCTCCCCCATGGCATCTAATGGTGGCTAACTTACACATTTATGTGAGATCTTTGAACACATTTTGATAGCTTTTTCACAGAATCTTTTGTGTTTAGAGTTGTACTAAATACCAGAGGTTCTTGGTTCAGAGCAATCTAATAAAATGTATTAGAAGGTAACTAAAAAGATGTAATTGCCTGATCAAATTACTACAGAGTAATACACTTTTGTTAAGGAAATTCTGTTTTGGACCAATATATATATAAAAAATAAACATCAATTAAACTATTATTTTAAAAATAAACACATCTTTTCTTGTCTATGTACCCTAGTAAAGGGTCACTGAGAGGGGATTGCTCCTGGTGCTGTTACAAGCTGCATATAAGGAAATCCTTCTGGAAGTGTTGGTGTCTATTTTTTCTTTGCAAAAATAAAGATGTAACTCTGAATCTAACCTTGGCTTTTTAAAGGCGCCATTTGTAAAATCTAAAGAAATTGTAATCGTGAACATTAAAAAAATGAACTACCACAATCGACTGAGTGTCCAGAGGTAACAGCTTTGGTGCCATGCCAAAGTTACCCATACATGGTATTGCAGAGATGTGTTCTATAAGCACACAGGGTACGGCCTGTACTTCCTTGTAATTCAACTGCTGCCACTAGATGCTGATACTGACTCACTTTAGTCTCTGGTATGCTGCAGCTGGCAGGACAAAGAAGTTGGGCCGGTTGAAGGGAACCACTGGTACAAGCTAAAGGTTGCTCACTAGTTAGTGTTTGTTGCTAACATAAACACAATGGATGAAGCTCATGTAAAACAGCCTTTATCAGGTTTGCAATTGGAGCCTCTGCTGCCAAGAAGAGGAATTATGCAAAAAAAAGCCAGACAAGGGTAAATATTGGTGTGGCTTTTCCACATTGGAGACGGCTCCTGGCTGTAAAACACATGAAGTTTGATACTGAACTTGCCTCGTTTCTTTTTGGACTGGTAAGTAACAACTAATATTGGCTGTTTAGTGAAACACATCTTCAGGGTAAATGACAACACAAACTGTTAATGTTTGGGGATAAATTTTCCAGATGTGAAAATGGTGCTAAGCAAGCTCTAATGTAGCCTTTAACTGTAAAGTTACACTTGTGAGTAAGGCAACACAACATTGGCAGTATTACTGGGACTGAGTTAGAGTTCAGTATTGCTTTAATTTAGCACTTTCTTGCTCTGCTGTTTGTTTTGAATTATTTACTGTTATTTACTGATGACTGTAAATTGTGGTTATATGGACCAGTTGACTGATAGCTAAAAAAAAATTGCTCAGTTCACATAGTCTTGCAGCTTTGCATTACTTTTATGACATGAGACAATATTTGAAGCTTGGAGATTTCATTGTAACTTCCCTGTAAAATATTTGATGAAAATATCAATTTACTACAGTTGTGTTACAGTGTGAAATAATTGGGTGCAACACTACCCCCATATTGCTTAAGCAAGTACTGGGATTTCACAAATGACAACTTTAACTCAATCAAGACACACAAAAATGACTCAATTAAACAACAAAATGCATACTTAATCAGGCAGATTTGGCTTACAGTGAACCCATTTGTAACCATGGGGTAGAGGCAGCTGCACCATCTGTCCCCTGCTTGCTCACTAACAAGGGACACTCTTATTCCGACAGCATGCAACAGGGCAAGATGTCTCTGCGTGACCCTGCATTCAGAGAAAAAAAATCATCATCAAGCAACAAAGCCATGTCAACAGGCAGATTCCTGCACACAGGATGTTGGTGTTCTGTAAAAAGAGGTGCCCTTTTTATCTAATCAGAGGCATTAGATGCCAGCTGAGCTGGGCAAGCCCTCTGCAATCCAAAGTGATGGCTGCTCAACACTGTTCTTGGCATGGTCCATTCCAAGTAACTAGTGATCTTGAAGTGGAAACTTTGTCCAAGGAGAAAGGCAGGTGAGTGGGCAAACTGGCTTTTGTTGAAGGAAAATGATGGCGGGTTGACTGCCTTATACACTGTGCAGGACACATTTATTAGGCACCCCTTGGTTGGCCAGTTATGCACATGCAAATTTCAGTGAGTGAGCAAGTGCAACCTAGAGAAGAGGAATACATATAGAATCCATTTGGGGGAAGAGCCTAATGAGATTAAACTAGCCTATTTCCTATTTCCACATACAGCATACTGGACGACATTAAGGTTCATTTGAAGTTGTCTCTGGCACATACTTAACATACTTAACAACTTTAATTCCGGTATTTACTCCCCTTTAAGCTCTGTCTAGGTCTCAACCAACTTCTGAGAAAAAGATATGTGGCTCTTTATCTGCTAACTGCTGCTCTTTGTTGACCAGCTACTTACCCTTTTTTTTTTTTTTTTGATTACATGTACATTGTAATGGCAAACGTACAACTTCTTCATATTATTTTCCTTATTTTACTAATAATATGAACATGAACACTTCTTGTCCTTTTATTCAAAAGTTTTAACAGTAAACAAATTATCTGTTACTTTTTTATCTCTTTTGTTAGGCCTCATTATTCATTATATCAAGGGTCTTCTGTTAAGAACATTCTGTCATCTCTGTCTTAAAATCTAAAAATACATTAAATTAATAAATAACTATCACAAATAATGTTTTTAGTTGATTTTTTTTTCCTTTCCCTCCTTTTACCCTCAAAGTTTCTGTGGCCCCCTGTGGTGCCCCCTGGTGACTCTACTTTGAAAAAAAGTGTGCTAAGACACTCGATGTTGTGAGCCCAAAGAAATGAGCTAAAAAACTTTAAAAAACTCTTTAGAATTGAGTTAAACTGTAGTCTGGAGATAACTGAATCCAGGTACATTGCATGTACTCATGTGATCAATTCTTAATTAAAAATATTGATAAATATTGAATTTTTATTTACCTGGATCACAATTAGATCATAACACCTAGTTGAACTCCGATATAGCCACCAAGCAGCTTTGACATCTTTTAAAAGTTACATACAAAGCTTGCTCTATATGTGAAGAGAAAGACATGAATTCACTTGGCTGACATGTTAGTGTGTGAGCATGTGATACAGCTTTAATACCCAGACTTTAACACAGTCATCAGCGATTCTTCCCTCTTACTGGATGTTATCAGTGTTAAGCTCTACCTGGTTATAGTGTTGCTGAAGCAACATTTTACACTAGGTTGCCTACATTGTGAGCTGCCAATGAAAACATAGACACACCTTCACACACACAAACACAGGTCTGTAAGTGTCTTACTTAAATACTCTAATGGGGGAAGCATCTCTCCCTCTCACTACAAAAACACACTGAAAGGGTTTGAGGCAAATATTACTTCATCCTACTTATTTTAAAATCAGGTGATAACAGAAAGTGAAGGAGAGAAAGACATGCAGCCATTGTGGTTTCAGGTTGAGCTGCGGTGTGTGTGTGAAGTTAAAAAGCTCTTATAATGTCATTATGACACCGATGATAGAGAGACTTTTAGAATAAAAGGGTAGGGAATGAAATAAAGAAAATGGGTGTGTTCATTTGCTTTTATTTTCAAGAGATAGTTAAATAAACCTTACCACTGTATTTACGTATGTTTGTGTGTGTGAAAAAGCGAAGCTTTTCTTTATATCTTTCTGTCTCTCTCTCTCTCAGTCCTCACTTGTGAGACCTGAGTTCCTCCTCTGTAGTTACTGTATGTCTATTTTGAGCTTGTATGTTGTCGTTTTTTTTTTTGGAAGTTCTACTGTTTCTGTGCTTTTCTGGTTTAAGGGTTTGGTCAGACCAGAAAAAAATGGAGTAAGCACAAACAAATTCAAGTTTTTGCTTAATTGCAGAGTCAATGGAGTCAATGAAAAAACCTTTTTTTTTGTAGTACCTAATTGTTGGCGACGTGTTCATTCTTGTTAATTGCTTTTGTCTCTTTTGTCAGAAGGTCAGTTGAATATGCAAAAACTAGGTAGAATACTGTACAACATGAATGACTGCATTGTAATTTATTTCATTTATTAATTAATTTATATACCAGCAATGTTTTCTTGGTGTTAAAATTAACTCTCCCTCAAAGGAAATATCTATTTTGTCTATAATAAGTACCAAATGAGGGCATTTAGGTTAGGCTAAGCTTAGTCACAAGACTGAGACAATTGTGGTTGATTTTGTAGATGAATGGTGTCTCATGTAGTCAATGCAAAATACAAAATTAGGATATTTTTCAGGATTTTTTTTTCAGCCAAAGGAGAAAATTGACTGACAGAGTTACACAGGCAAAGGAATTTAAATGTGATAAATAGCTTAAAATGTAATATAGATTACCTTGATATCTATCTATCTATCTATCTATCTATCTATCTATCTATCTATCTATCTATCTATCTATCTATCTATCTATCTATCACACACATACACACGCACACGCACACACACATACATACACATGCACGCACACACACACGCACACACACATCTATACCTATATCAATATATAGAGATTAGATATAGATTTAGATGTGGCATTAAACAGCACTTTTACCAACTACTAACCTAGCCCCCACACAAAAATATTCAGTCTTCCTAACATTCAGTTTCCTTTGTTGTCATCGCTCCACCAAAAACTGTGGCACAGCCAGATAAAATAATAGTTTAATTCATGATAAATAGCTTTTTGACAGTTTTCTTTAAATTAATTGATTTAAAATTAAGGTTATAAAACACACACACACACACACACCAGAGAAGAGGAGAGTCACTCAGCGTGATCCTTTTGTGGATCTGGCCGTTAGCGTAATAATGCTTGTGCAATGCACTTAATTGGAGAAAACTGAGGTTAGCTCAGTTTGAGTAATTTTAATTGGAAACGGATGGCACACACATATAAACAGAGCAGGGATACTAAACAGTGTGTGTTTGGAAAGACTCCTAAGAGGTATTGACAGATCTGCTTAGCACAACCTCGAATGTTCACTGCCCTGCATGCACACACACACACACACACACACACACACACACACACACACACACACACACTCTCCTCCCTCTCTTCACACTCTAGATGACCCTGACATCAGCCCTACACTCTCTTCATCACTTCGTTACTATAGCAATGAGCCCCAGGGTATGTGTGCTGTGTGTTGTAGGGTTGTATGAAGCTAAAGAATGTGCCCAGTAGCTGAATCTTATTTTTTTGTTTTTTCTTTCTTTCTTTCTTTCTTTCTTTTTCTTTCTTTCTTTCTTTCTTTCTTTCTTTCTTTCTTTCTTCTTTTTTAATACTATCCTTTTATCCTTCTTGTAACAGTACTACTGTCAATAAAACATTTCAGACATAATTGTTAACCTTTACATCACTAGTGTAATAATTAAAGTATTACATAAACAGAGGACTGAACTACAAGAATTTATTTATATTTATATTTAATTTTCTATTTTTATTTATATTTATAAGCTGGACGGAGACAAAGCTCAATAAATGTATTGTGTCAGACAGTGTGTGTGTGCACTCAGGCACACACTCTAATGAACCAATGAACCACTAATGGTTGAAGGGCAGTTTTTCTTTCAGCCACTTCTTGATATTACGTGGGGGGGGGATCCTCACTTGAATGAAAGGTGTATGTGTGTCTTGGCCGAATGCGAGATACATACATTCCTATATGCATGCTGTTTACTTAAAAATTCATTCTTTGTGATCGAAAATATTTTCAAGGGACACTAGGAGGTTAGGAATTAGTCAAGGGACTAATTTTGCAAAATACGTCCAAAGCACACCTAAATATTTTACTCTGCTGAGTGGCAAAAACAGAGAGGAACTGTGTGTGATCGTGGAGACGTGTGTGAGCATGTTGGCCAGCTGCGCTGTATCTTGCAGTACAAGCTGTTTTACGTTTGCGCCTCACGTTTAGACCAGCTTTTGGCTGGTTGTGCTGACCATGTTCACACTGGCAAATGTAACTTTGTCTACCAGTACTCTGTCCTGAAATTCTCCCAGTGTTATGACAAATCAATAAGAGAAGTTTCCTGGGCATCAAAAAAATTGGCCTCTCCCTCCTGTAGGAGACAACCTTTGAATTCTGCATATAAACAATCAATTAATTTACCAATAATCAATATATTTCAAAAATGTCACTAGATGTAAAATGTAGTTCAACAATTGAGGGATGCATGTCTCACCAGTTGAGAATTTGCAATATTAATGCAAATGTTGAATAATGTAAGTTTGGCTGCACCCTCTCTCAAAAAGATTCCCACATGGTCAATAGTAATTGTGGTCTTTATATCATCAGAGACCACAGCTCTTGGTCTTCCTCTTCTTCTTCTTCTCCCCTTCCCTGCCACCCTGCTCTCACCACCAACCTGTCCTCTTTGATCAATATTTAAAAAAAAACAAAACATTAGGAAACCATCCCCTTTTATCTGCTTGCTAATGAGGCCAAAAACAGGTCACTTGGGTAGGTTTTCAGCTGAAAACTGCACTCAGGTGTGTTTGGAATTAGTATTATTTAATTTTATTGTCTATATTTTGATATTATTCTATGGATTTTAATGTGGCTGCAGCAGAAACGCACATTTTTTTCCATTATAATTGTCATTTTTTTAGCTATTAAAGAATGTGTTAGCATTTAAAATATGTGCTGAAAAGTGCAGAGTTTTGTAGGTAGTGGACTCTGAGTGAGAGAAAAGTTCATGAACTTTGGTAACTTTAGTCACTGGATGCTTTTTGTGTGAAACCAATGAAAAGTGATCACAGTTTGCTTTGCAAACATCTGTTTTGCTGACTGTGAAGGGTTTTGAGAACGTGACCTTAGTTTTGAGTAATGTTTGTTCGCGATTGGAAAAAAATGTAAAACTGTCTTGGAAACTTGACCTTAAACAGAAATCATTTAAAAAAAATAGAGAGAGAGAGAGAGAGAGAGAGGAGTTTTTTAAAAATCTATTACCAAGGATTAGTTCTACACATGTCAGAATTTTTAGGATATAGCTTGCTGACCACTTATGGCTGAAGGCTGTGTGTGTTTCCACAATATGGGCTCAAGTTTAGCAAGTGTGTATTTGTGTGTGTGTCTGTGTGTGTGCTGATGTGTGTATTTGTGTCAAAGAAAAGAAGATGATCTTTTGACTTTTTTGTGTTGTTAGGTTGTAGAAGGCTAAACATCTCCTTTTCTGTGTCACAGAAACACACCCCCACACACACATACACACACACACACATACACAACTCCTCTGCAGTACATAATGAGCAACACTAGGGGGCAATATGTACTGTGTTTGAAATGGAGGCTGCACCTAGATTTGAGTAATGTAATTAATATTAACATTTATAGTTGTAATTATGTTGTAATGAAGTTAAAGTGGGTATGTTCTCTTTCATAACTGACAATCAGTCCATGTTGTAGAGTTGGAAAGACTTTTATTGTACAAAAAGGTTATCTTAAAAAAATCATGGAAAACATAAACATAATACAATTACACGCTGGCATGCAGCTAGACTTCACAAAAAGAAGACTTGCATATTCTATTCTTGGAAAAAGACAAAACAGTCATCCGATTGCAAATTACAAAACTAAGACAGGTGACACAAATTATGGCATTTAAACAAAGTTTAAATTGTATCCACATCCAAATTAGAAAAAACAAACACAAAATACAACTGATCTACGCAAACAATGCCTGAATTCAATTTTAAATGTACATGAAGACACTTAAACACTGACATAAAAAACATATAAATATAATAATAGTAGAAATATTAAGAAATAATACAATATCCATCCCAGTCAGCATCATCTGCATGAATTTCTATGTGCAATAAATGCACAAGGACATTTTAAAAATAAAATCTATTTGTACGAGAATAATAGAAAAAATAGCCTGATGCCATTTCTACATTGAGACTAAGAGGAGCTGTTCACCCTCATGAAAGTCTAGGCTGCCTCTCAGATCTAGTGGTAAATGGTAAATGTACTGCATTTGACGCTGTTCTGGCATTTTGACCACTCAAAGTGCTTTAACAACAGAAGTCAGCTTTCACCTATTTAAACACACATTTTCAAACCAATGACTGGAAACTGCTCTAGACTGTGCCAATCTGCTTATCAGGAACTAATGCACACAGAGTCACACACCAACAGAACAGCCACTGGGAGCAATTTGGGGTTTAGTAACTCGCCTAAGCGCATGCCATCAGGCAGACCAGAGTTGGGGAATTAAACCACTGACTTTCTGATAAGTACATAACCAGCTCTTATTTTCTGAGCCACAGCCTCATGTTTGTATCAACCTATTCAATCTACTTTTAACTGTCTTTTTGACATAGTGACTTATACCTTTCCATAAAGACAAGGAATTATTTATTTTGTACAACAGACAATGATTACATTTTTTTTTCAGAGATAGGGTAACTAACAGAAATGCATTTGTTAGTGCTTTTGCATTACATCTGTTATTGCCATTGGGGTAATAGCCCTTGCAAGAACTCTATCTGTGGAACCAAATGAAACCTTACTCATTTATCTTGGAAGCTGGGGTTGGTAGGAACTAAGGACATGTTAAGGATTAGAAAAAAGATGGCAAGTTGATAACACCCCAGCTATCTGCCAAACCTTTTTTTATGTTGTTTATTTGATAGGGACAGATGCCTTAATCATAATGAATTGTATAAAAATTTTACAAAGCAAAGCATCACAGTGTTTTAGCTACAATTAATTTCCAATTTACATCCTTAGAAAGGCTTTTGAAATGGCATAAAGCCTACATAAATGGCCTACATAAAAACATACACACATTAAAACCTACAGGCACAAATATGTATACAAACCACTCCATCCCAGCTCTACATGCAATGGACTAATTATCCTTAAAAAATTTCTTCAGTTTAATTTTTAAATGCTGATGATTTTGTCCTGTCTTTAGCTCGGTGGGCAGCTCATTCCATGTCCTTACTCCCTTAATTGAAAGGACGTCTGGCCAAAAGGGGTTTTCCTGTATGATATTTTACAGTCCTCTGCAGTAGTATTTCTAGTGGACAAACCAGCGGCCTGTACCATGTCACAGAGAGCCTGAGGAGCCTGTCCATACAAACACTTTCAAAAAAGGTTGGCATTTGAAAATGCAATGTAACTGTCAAAACTGAGCATGACAATGGTGTGATCTAATGAGCCTTTTGCCCAGAATTTTTAATGTATGACGGTATGATCTCTCTGATGGTTTGGTCATAGATATACTTGCTTGTGACTGTGAGGTAACAGTAACTAAAGGTGAGAAATCTGTTGTGTCCATAAATATTTTTACTGCATCACATGTTAGACAGTCTGTGATTAGTCCGACAATATATAATTTGGCTTTTACAGTTTTACAATTTTTTTTAACATGTTTATCAAATTTCAAGAGAGGGTCCAACATTAAACTGTAGTATTTGACCTCAGAAATCTGCTGTATGGACTGATTATTTATGTTGATATCTAGTTTGGTTGATGTGGGCCATCTTTCTGAAGAAAAACAAATAAACATAGTATTTTACACTGGGTGTCAAGCATGAATCTTCATGCCATCAGGCTGTGGATTTTTGCTGTTAATAATGACATATTGTTCATGATTCATAAGGTATGATTTAAACCAAGATGAAGTTTTCTCATAAAAATTAGTTTTTGAGAGTTTGGAAATAAGGATGTTATGATTTACGGTGTTGATTGCTATTTTAAAGTCAAGACACCCCCCCCCCCGGGGGGGGGTGGGGGGGGTGGGGGGGGGGTTTGGGGGGGGGTGAGGGGGGGGGGGGGGGGGGGG
>JAQMCX010000022.1:5774894-5794400 GCA_029814765.1 Acanthurus leucopareius
AGGCAGTGTCAGTGAATTTGGAGAACAAGCAGAAAATGAAGCTGAAGAACTTGTACCAAAAAGAGGAGCTGTGTCGGTTGTTTGGAAGTTCTTCGGCTTCAAAAAATCCGACATAGATCAAATGAGCATCTTTTTCAAATGTTTTCGGGCCAAAGTGGTAGCTGCTGGAGGCAACATGAACAATTTGCTTCACCACCTCAGCCGCAAACATGTCATAGAATGTCAAGAATGCAGATCTGCGTCCTCCACGTCTGCAGGTAATGTTGGCAGTGGCACTACAAAAGCAAAGATGAGTCAGATGTCGGTCAAAGACGCGTTTGCAAGAGGGACTGCTTATGACAAAAACGGGAACAAACGGTGGATCGAAAATTACAAATGCTATCACCTTCCACTTAGCCAAAGACATGGTACCGCTCAGCACTGTTGAGAAAGACGTACTGTTGAAAATACCGTCATATACCGTGAAACTAATTTAATTTTGAAAAATACCGTGATATACATTTTTGGTCATACCAAGCACTAGTAGAGAGCATGTCAGACTGTTCAATAGGACTCATAGCACTGACTGATCATACTGCAGTGCAGCTAGATTTAATAATGAAGTCAGATGAAGCAAGGAAAAATAGGTGGAGGTTAAGTGTTTTGCTACTATAGGATCCGGAATTTAATAGTTTATTGGAAAATGAACTTGATAATTTCATTGTCTAAGAAACACTCTGACCCATTGTTGAAAAAAATATGTGACTTGAAATTTCAAATAAATTAAATATACAAGAAAAAAGCAGAGTATGCCCTATTTAGGTTGAAAAGTAATTTTTATGAGAGTGGCGAAAAATTAGGTAAACTATTGGCTAGACAATTACACCAAAAGGAGACCAGTTATGCTATACCAGCTGTTAAAAACAGGAAAGGTGAATGTGTGACAAACACAGGGGCTATTAACAAAGTATTTGCAAATTTTTATGAACAACTTTATAAATCAGAGGTCAATCCAGAAGTGGGTAACTACGAGACATTTTTCCCAAATATCAACTTGCCAGAAATGTCAGGAGATCAGAAAGACTTTCTAGACAGCCCCATAAGAGTAGAGGAGGTTAAAAAAGCCATTTCTTCAATGAGGGTTGGAGTCGCCTGGTTTAGATGGCTTCCCCTCAGAATATTGTAAGAAGTATGTTGACAAACTGGCTCCTATCCTTAAAACGGTGTATGATGAATCATTCTCATTGGGAAAACTACCAGAAACATTTAATGAAGCGCTGATCTCCCTATTGCTAAAAAAGATAAAGATCCCACTGATCCAGGAAGTTTTAGACCTATCAGTCTGATCAGTGTGGATTGTAAAATTCTGACAAAGGTTCTTGCTATGAGGCTAGAGAGTGTTCTACCACACTTAATACACTCGGATCAGGTGGGATTCATTAAAGGAAGATCATCAGATAATGTTAAACGCTTATGACACCTCATACAGCTTTATCGAGATGAAAGCACCCCAATAGTTGCCTTCTTCTTAGATGCCCAAAAGGCGTTTGATAGGGTGGAGTGGGGCTTTCTGTGGCATACGCTTGGTACATTTGGGTTTGGGGAAGGTTTTATCACATGGTGAATGTGATCAATTCAGATCCTAGGGCAACAGTGACAACAAATGGACTGACACTCCCTCTGGCACTCCCTCTCGCTGCGGACTATGGTGCCTCTCGGTGTGGATGGCCACCCATAGGTGGCTTCTCCTCACCTGGATCCTCAGTGCCATGCCATGTTACCAGTCTATTTACTGTGTGTGTGAATGTGGGCATGTGTGCAGGTGTGTGTGAGTGCAAGTGTTGGCGTGTTTGTGTGTGCGTGTGTGTGGTGGGTCGGGTCTATATGTGGGGGTGGGATGGACGGGCTTTCATTTTTTATTGTTGTATGTTTCGTCATTTTATTCTGTTTTATCTTGTGAAGCACTTTGAATTGCATTTTCCTATGTATGAAATGTGCTATATAAATAAAGTGTGATTTAATTTGATTTGATAAACTCAGTACTCAGTTTAGTTTCAGGACTGTCTTATATTTTGAGTAGCTGGATTTGCCCAAACAGTTGACACTGAACGCTAAATTCTTAGAATGGGCATCAATAAAGATCTCTTCGAAGGTGGAGTCAGTAGCATTGTTTGTCATGACTTGTAAACACAACATTCAAACTGGACCCCACCGCCAAGGGTTAATGCCACCAAAAGTGCACACCCCTTGTCCCTGACAGCAGTTGCAAGAACACACATCCCAGCAACCACCTTCAGCATTGTGTTCAAATATGGCAGCAACTAGGCTTGCCATGATAGTCAGTGTTCCCAGTGTTACATGGTTGTGGGACATCAATTACATTACATGGCTGCCAGCCCCACCGTCAATTTGCCTAAAAGTCATTGCTGTTAGACAGACAATACAATTACACCCTACTGCAGGCCTGTTTAGCCAGATCTATGCAGCAGTGGCACAGAGTGGCTGGAGACAAAATGAAATTTCACTTACAATATAACAAGAATGAGAAGATTTGGCCAGCAGGAGGAAAGTGGAGCTTCAGTTGTCAAAGTGAAACACAAAAACACAGACTTTACAATATTTCTGGTGCTAATAAATGACTTGAATATGAGGATTTTTTAGCTGGACTTTTGAATACAGCTCTTCATCCAACAGTTCCTTCTTGTTCCATTACTTTCCCAGATGGCATAAAACTGCTTCCAGACATATTTTAAATTGATTTTCTGTCAACGAATGCTGTTTTGCTCCATGAATACATTTTTGGTGATTGACAGCAGTTAGCTAACCAGGCTAACTGTCTGACCTGTAACTAACCTACTTCAAAATAAAAGTCAATTTGCATTTTGTGAGTTAAATGTTTTAAATGTGTGGCTGTAGGAAATGTTCAGTTAGCTTTAGCAGTAATTTAACATTCCACTCTACAGATAATTGAGTGTTTTTTCATGTGGAAAGCATTTGTAACAAGGGGATTTCTGGTGGTGTCACATGCTTATTAATGTTAGTCTGTGGGAAAATTTCATCACCGCAGCAACCCCGGCAGCAACTCAAGTTGCTGCCTATCATAAGCTACACACCTACTTACAGTAACTTACATGCTTGTGTATGAATGCATAATCATGTAAAACTAACTTTCTCTAGTCAGAATGGAATCTAGTTGCTATGTTTTATCCACTCCCAGCCTTACCTGTGCGCTGTCTCTGGGTAGAGGAAATGCACCCACTCGCCGCCCAGAAACGGTACTACAGTATCCCTACATCAAAATACAGGCTGAGGGCAGGGGCTCTGCAGACAAAGTCACTATCACACATATAAAGGGGACTAAAAGTGATTACTCAGCTTGATTAATTTTGTAGCAATCAGTCTTTTATTTTTTAGATGAAATCTACTGACTATACTTTTAAGTTTAATTACTGATAAACTATATGTCTCCAAACAACTGACTATGAATCTCAGTGTTCTTTTCCTCTGACTAACAAGTAGGACGTGCTCTTGTACAGGAGCTTAGGGTTGTTCGTTAGACTGTATGACAGTGGGAGTGCAACACCCTGATGAGTGTGTGTGTGTGTGTGAATGTAAGCCTCAGGCAGACAGCAGGAATGTGTCAGTCTGGTGATGAATGAATCTGAGGCCACAGAGCCCCGCGGATGAGCTGCACCAAAGGGCTCACCTGCACCAAAGGGCTCACCTTTCTCGCCTGTGGGCAAATGCACACAACTGATGAGGTTTGTGTCTTACTGCTTGGCTTTAACAAGAAGGATGCTGCAATAGAGCTGAGACCTAATGTTTCCTCTGACATCCAGCATGGAGTGCTAGATGTATAACTGTCACAAGCAGCAGGCTAATGTTGGCTCAAATTTGTCTGTGTTATTCTGCCTTGGCAGCTGCTTAACAGCTATTCAACCATCATATCTGAATCTATTAGCTGACTGCTTACTATTCAACACCTAAGTATGATTTGGGGAAGTAAATGTACTTAAACAGCTGAAAATCAATTAAACAAACAATCTATGAATAGTCCAATGAGGTTCATCTGGTCTTCTAGTATGAATATGTGTAAAGGTTTCTTTAATGTCAGACCAATGTAGTTTTCTCCTACCTGACAGTTTCAACTGCTACCTGCAGTCTTTCTCAGATTGGTCAGGTAGGAGAAAACTACATAGGTCTGACATTAAAGAAACCTTTATACATAAACAATCTATGAATACCTATTCTGTGAAAAACATTAAGGGCCCTATTTAACACCAAGCACAAAGCCAGTGCTTAAGTAATGCAGGTGGGGTTGCTATTTTACATTGCTATGCTGATAAGATGTGATCTTGGGCTTGGACTTCCTGAGCTACGAGATCTGTCTCCTCACTGGTGAATCACCTTTCTCTGTTTAAACCTGGTAGTTCAGCCATCTGCGTGGGTGTAACATAGCAATGCCACCTGCATCACTAACACAAGGCGCAAATGGTTCTTAAAGGTAATGATAGTAGACTGCTGTTTGGTTATTGTAATTTTGGCAAAAAAAACCCACCCATTGAACACCCATAAATGGATGAGGTGATTGTGCACAGCTGATAGGACTATCCCTCTGTGCACCAGTGGCACAGAGGGCAGGGCAAAGCAGGATACCTCTGCTGTTCCTGGAACAAGACAGCAAAGGTTGATTGACTAAACTAAAACCCTTGCACCTCACACTTTGAGCTTGTGCCACAGCAGAGTGTAAGATAGGGCCCTAACTTTAAAGTAGGAAGAGCACCCTGAAATTTGAAATTACCTCTCTAAAAGCATTTTTCATATACCATCTTTGAAACCTTAAGCACTTATTAGGTTGTTTACAACATAAGCTTAAAGGCAGAATGTAATGTGATTAATGTAATTTATTGATTACAAGATGATTTTACATTTTACTTTTTTTATGTTAGATTTACTACTTAGACTGACAAACAAAAATTGACACAAGTAAGTTTAAAAAAATGAAAAATAATAATCACAGCTGTTTGATGGCTAATAAATAGACAAACTAACTAACTAGCTAACTACACTTAACTGAAATTTAAATAAAGTTTTTGGTGCCACCATGAATTCCAAGTAATCTCGATAAAAAAAACAGTTGACTATTGAATTGAATTTCTTTAACATTAATTTAAAACACTTAATTTTCAGTATGTAATGACATATTATCTGATCTCTGTATTACTTAAAAGAGCTACTTGAAGAAAATCTCAATCTATGCTTCAGTGTTAATTTTGTACATGTTTAAAAAAGAATTAAAAGAGTAAATAGGACAAAAACAAAAAAAGCCAATATCCATCACAACCTTGAAAATAAATAATAATTAACCCACAGATATATTTTGTGTCTCACACAGGCCATTCCCCTCCTCTCTCCTCCCTCACACTCATGTGAGACTCATATTCCATCTTTCCATCTTGCCACCTAATTCTCCAAAACAATTCTCAAATACACTTCTCCCCTCTACCTATCTCGAATAGTCCACACGATGGTGGTGACAAGCTGTCCCCGCTGTCTCACCCTCTCTCTCTGTTCTCAAATTTCCCATACCGTGCTGCAGACAAGATGTGGTGACACCTCTGCCTGTCCTCCCTGTAACCTCTAACATTCTGACCCTACACACAGGAAAAGGATCTAGCTTCAGTCCTTCCTACATATGCTCCAGTTGTTTTTGGTAATGGGATCTGAGCATGCGTACAGGGTTCCATTGTATAAAGTAGGTCAAGAAACTTTCACTCGTTTTACCCTAGCAGTCAACCACAATAGAGACTGAGAGATAAATCAAATAAAAAGCAATCCAGGTGCTAAAACTTGATTTTGGCAGAATCTTTACTTTTAGATTATATTTAGATGTACAAGTCCTAATTAAGTTGTGCAGACTTCTGTATAGTGAGGTCACTACTACTACTACAGCACTGCCTGTGTATTGGTTTGACAAGTAACCATGTTAACTTTCAGCCAAATGCATCCTGAGTTGACATAAATGTGTAGCAGTTACTGGTAGTTAGTGGCAGTAACAGCAGCTGCTGAAAACAGGAACAGAGCTCTTATATATAACATTACACAAGTCAAATGGTGTTTCCAGTTAGAAGCATCCATCTTTCTTAAAGCTACTTTGTTGAAAAGAAAAAAAAATATTGCCAAGCAATTTGCATGAGAGCTAAAGGTGAATAGTTTTAATGTAGGCCTCTTTCCATCTAAACAAGTGTTATGACATAAACAAAACATGCCATTTTTTTTCACTGAACTCACAACAATAAGTCACATTTGCAAGTTTTTTAATCCATCGCCTTTTATAATATGGTAATGTTAATAAATAATAATGTTAATAATAATGTTAATAATAATAATAATAATAATAATAATAATAATAATAATAATAATAATAATAATAATAATAATTAGGGCTTGGGAGCAATTCAAAGAATAACATTAGAAAAAGTGGGGTTTTTTTTAAGAAAAGGTAATATTATCACTTTTTTTAAAACTGTTCCTCTACTTTTGTTCAGTATGTATTTGAAGTGGTAATCTACTATTCTTTCCCATCACTCACAAAACACCTTTGATATATCTCATCTGCTCTAAATGCAGTGATTAAGTGAAAGGGGGAGAGTGTGTCTACCTCTGCTGTGAATTCTAAGTTGCCAGAGGAAGAGCCACCAGATGTCTTTTGACCACGATGTGATGATGATGGAGCAAGAACAAAAGGCAACCCTGAGCACACATGGGCACACTTTCTGTACCCAAATCTGAAAAAGATAAGTTGCATGATGAAGTGCTTGCTATGCCTCCCTAAAAACTCTAATTTTCAGCTTTTTAAACTTCTTCTTCTTGCCTTCACAAGCACACTTAAGTTGCACATACTGCAAAATGAAAATGCAGTCAGAAAGCTAACATCAATTATGTTCATTTTTATGTGTATTGTTGATGGAATGCTAATGACATTAACATGCTATTACCTACACAGTCACAGCATTTTGTTTATGTGTCTTTACCAAATTTATATGGTTGAATGATGTCCAGTCTGAGGTTAGGTTAAAGTACTTTTCTTAATGATTACACTGACTGTAATGAAAATCATGTGTTCATCAACCTGTCACAAAATGTAATTCATAGAACTTGTGTTACTTAGACATGAATTGTCTTGTCTCTGGATTTTGTGCCACATTCAGGTAAATAACGTTTGTGAAACGGTGTTAAAATTTTATCCATAAGATTCACATTCATATATGAATATACACACCTCACTTGGAAGCTGTTTTAATTGTCATAACGATAATGGACAATTCATGCAGATGCACTTTTAACGTGTTGATTAAATTTTGAGACAACTTCACAACCTACTGTGATATTGGGCTGCTATACTTTTGGTGTTCTGTAATGTTTTAAAAAATTAATTTAACAAGAATTAAAATAATAATGATTAATCTTAAATTAGCATTAAAATTATATATTTTTTTATATCAGTAGTTTTCTCAGATAGTAATTTTCAGATTTACTTGGGTAATTTTTACATGGGTTATTGTACTTTTACTTGATGCATTTTAGTATTCTATCATCACTGATAACACTATATCACTTTTTATTACCTGATATAGTTTTTTTCATTTTTATGAGCATTTTTTTTAAAATGACTAGTTACTGTTTATTAAAAAAGAAGTTAATTGTTTCTGTGTGTATGTGGATAACAAAAGAAAAATATCAAAAAGTCTTAAATGTATTTTTCTTTCTGCCATAATTTAAGCACTGTGAAATCTTACATCAGAAATCCAGCCAAATCTTACATCCAGTCAGTGCACTGTGACATAGTAAGGGGTGATAGTCTGCATAACACGCAAAGGCTTACTGGCAAAAATAAGTCTTGTGGCACTGCTAGACCTTTGCATACACACATATGCTCATATGCGCACACGCACATACACACACCTGGTTATGTGCTGGATCAGGTGTTGAAGAGATAAATGTCAAGAATCTCTTGGCCCAACCTCCCTGTGACCCAAACACAGGTCAACAGAGGTCAGCGAAACTTGACTCTGAGGACCAAGACTATCTCCATACACATCACACTTTACACACAAACACACACACAGATTAGGGGTTGTGTGCTAACAGCCCTCAGCAAAACATACTAAAGACAGAGCTCAGTCACAAGTTACAGGGAGCCATAAAGGAAGACAGATTACTGCACACCTGGCTTTTAACCAATGACCAAGCAGCTACAGTAAGAAAAACAATAAGTCATGCAGTGAGTGGTGACGGATATAAGATTAAGGAGTTCAACACTGGTAACTTTAAGGCTGGACATGACAGGATAAGAAGACAAAAGGAGAAGCTCAGTGGTGAGTCACAAACTAGGGATCAAGGAGACTTGAAACTGGCAACCTCAAAGTTGACCTGTTAACAATAAGGCTACATGCAACAATGAAAAAACGCCTTAGTCATGTGTCAATTGGGGCCATAAAGATGGAATGAACAGCCCCAAACCTGGAAACCCTACAGTTCACACAACAACAATAATGTAACTCACACAAGAAAAGATCTTAATTGTGGCTGCACTGGAGCCATTAAAGGAGCATAAAATCTTCTCACCTGATTACCTCAGGTTTTATAATGGCATGTGTTTCCCCAGGCAAGTCTTTGAGGTGTTTGTGTGGTCAAAGTGTGGCTGATCGATGTAATATGTGGTCATGACCTCATTGTCTAGCCTCCAGGAAATGGTACAGACCAGAGACAGACAGGCCCTCCTTAACACACTGGCACTAGTTGCAATTTGAGTGTGTAAATCACAGGTGGACAGCACTAAATAAAGATCTGATCTCTCTATGGTGGAACATTTCTAAATGTTTTTTTTTTTTAAAAAGGATTTTTTTTTTAATTCCCGATGCAATAACACAACAACAAGAAATCATCAGTACTATTGCTGGAAAATGAAATTTCCTTTTAAGTTTTGATGAAATTTAAACTGAAGTGTTGGACTGAATACCACAAAATATTCTGATGTATTTTTCTTAACATTTGTGAATAAAAAAATTTAAGATAGATCACACCACATTGTACAAATGGTCTACTGCACTGTTCAGTGCAGTGCAAATAAACTCTGGTGAGTTTACTTTTTCATTTTAACAGATTCATTGTGTAAAATTATTATTTATTAATTATTATTATTATGTGTTTTATGTTTAGTGCCAGTCAAACTCTGATTTAGTTTTCAGGTTGCAAGAAAAGCAGACCATCCACAAATTTTGCGATTGTAAAGACATGATTACAGCATTGATAAAAAACTCAATAAATTATTTCAAATGATAACAAACTGACAAAATATGATCTGCGTACAAGATCATATTTCCAGTCACGGTAACATGTAGGCCTGTTTAGAGATTTTCCCTTAACAGTCATTGTAAAATGCTGTAAAGAGTCGGGTTAGTCAGGCTGTTTTACCTAAACCTATTGCAGGATTGTGAGTATTGAACATTTCTGCAAAACCCTAGACTGTGTTCATTTTTTTTAACATCCAGCGTCAATGAATGAATTGTTAAGATTAAACTTAATCACCTGGGTGAGTTAAGGAAAAGACTGTGGATGTTATTAATATGATTCAAACTCTATCTGCTGTCTAACTACATGGTTTAAATGTCAACCACTGCATAAAAGTTAAACACAGTATTTCAGTGAAACACCTGAAACCCATGAATACAATCTATCATGTTTTTTGTGTGTTTCATCTTTTTTATTAAAGAACAGTTTTAGTCCCAGTGAAAAATGCTTACAATTTCTTGATAAGCTTTATGTCACACCAATGAATATGGGCACGTAAGATTCAGTAAACTACAGTGTGACTTGATGAAAGTCATCAAATGCAAAAAAAAAAAAAATGTCTGCCAGAAACTCTGAATCTCACTAATGAATACATTATCTTTACATTGTTTCTTACATCATTATTTTAACATGGAAAAACCAAATTATAATGACATTTCCTGAACTAGTTCTTTGCAGAACATTGTGGCTTCCTGGAGACTCAACCAAGTGCCTGGTAAGACCACAAGACTCCAGGGAATCACCAGGGAGTGGTCACTTAAGTACATCTGATGCACATTCTAGTGCTAGTTTTTATCAGTGTAAGAGTAACCACCAGTACTTAATGTCGAACCTTGTACATGTAAACTCATTATCTCATAAACTCATCCCGTTTTTGTAATTTTTTTGTTCTTTCAGTGTGTCTTTTGCTAAACTAAGGAAGACACTCAAGCACTGAAAGGCAACTTTTGCAAATCAGTCAAGATGAATGCTGCTTGCTTGTGCTGCCTTTGCCACAAAGAGGCTTAAGCCTGCTCAGGCTTATTTCTCTTTGTGTGTGTATGTGTCTGTGTGAGTTTGTGGTGTGGCCTTGGTGCTGCTTTTCAGGCTTTTGATCAACAGCAGAATTTGACTTAGTTAATTTATTATTACTCCATTACTGATTGATTTCTTGTCAGACATGTTTGTTCATTAAATACTGTTTGCCCATAGTGTGTATGTGTGTGTCTGATATCTCTATGTGATGGATATGCCCTTGTTTTTACCCTGGTATTAGGGATACCTGACACATTTTAACTGTTCCTGTTTCCTCTTATCTGTCTCTTTAAAATACACCCACATACACAACCCACACACAGTATACAATTCTACAATTCTACAATTCTACAATTTCATTTAGCAGACGCTTTTGTCCAAAGCGACGTACAACACAAGCAAGAATCTAGAGGAAGGAAAAAATGTATACACACATAGAGGGTGCTGAAAGACCATGGCACAATAGCTTGTTTACCTCAGGCTAACACAAATGCAGACTATGGTGTGTGCATGCTTGTCTGTGTATGCCTATATGTGTGTATGTATGTATGTATGTATGTGTGTGTGTATATATATATGAGTGTGTGGGTGTATGTGCGTGTGTGCATGTGTGTGTGTGCGTGTGTGTGTGTGTGTAGGTGTGTGTGTGTGTGTGTGTGTGTGTGTGTGTGTGTGTGTGTGTGTGTGTGTTTGTTTTAAGGACAAAAGGTCATGGGGGGCAAAGCATTAGCCAAGGCAAACAGGCATAGGTGTTCAGGTCTGTCTGCTACAAAAACACAAAAATAACCAAATTAATGCTCTGGATAACACCAATAAGATATCATTTGAAACATGCTAATGTTATCAATTTTAAGAACAAATGTCTGCAACTTTAGCTATTTATATATTTTCTTGATTTTGAATAAAACCCTCATTTAGTAGTTCTGCTTTTTCTCTCTCCATGGGATTTGACAGCTCTGCTTGAAGTTTGTGAACTGCAAAATGCTAAGAAATCTGTCAGTTATAACTAATGATAATCAAACAGTTAGTTAGAATTGCAGAAATAGCTCTTCTTATTCTCTCCTGGCCTTTCTCAGTGTTGGACAGACAGGAATGTTTGGTTTGATAACCTTTTGCTTCTTATGACCTCAACAATATAGCCTGCTGATAAACACTTTAAAAAAAGAAAGAGACAAAAAAATCTTTTTTGCTCTTTCTCTGCATCCAACCCATAGTTTAGGACCCAAACATGAATTCCATTACAAAAAAACTGTTACACACTATGATGGACTTAATCTATTTGAATTAAAGTTTATTGTTCTCATAGATAGATAGAAAGATTGATTGATAGATAGATAGATAGATAACTCTCCAAATTGTATTATGTAGATCTAGTTATTTTCAAACATTTTATCTCACTGTATTACATATTATGTCTTTATGAAGGTTCATGACATGGATCAAAGGGTCGCCTTAGCCTCCAGATGCTTTCTCTAGTGGAGCTCATGCAGTGTTTTCTCCAGAGGAGCAGGCCTTAATCAGCAGGGCATAGCAGCTGCTCAACAGGGCTGCCGAGTTCCTCTGTAGGCAGAGTGGACGAGGAGAGTTGCTAAACTCTGGAGGACCCCGGCAGACAAAAAACTATTGCTCTCTCTCTCTCACACACACACACACTCAAGTAAATTAAATACATCAAAGACATAGAGTCAAGTGTTGCCTTTATTTACCTTGCTCATTTTCTTTTTTTTTAGTGATTTAGTATTCACTTGCAGCTATTACATTGTTATATGAGTTTTATCACAATATTGTTCTCTATTTTTAAGTTTCTTTCACATTTGAAAAATTGAAACTTTTTATTTAACATTTATTAATATGAACATGAATATACATATTTCATATTATATACCATAACATAGATGTACATTATACAAATAATAATGTGTTAAGGGTATTGCTACTACTGTTATAAACTGCCCAAGTAATTTTGTACTGCAGCTCACAAATAGAAATAATTGGCCTGAACTGGATCATTTTAAAATATATTTTTATTGCTGTTGAAATGCTAACTTCCTTAGAATATTAACAGGATTTTTTTTATTGTGGGTTAGCATAAAGCTAAAGTGTGTAGCTATTTGGGAATCAAAGAATGCATGTTGTAATATCTCCTTGTACTTGGCATGCAGTTCTACTGCCATTGGTTTCATACAAGGGTTTGGGACATTGTCAGTAAGGAATTTCATATTGCCAGAAGCAGAGTTTTGAGGTGACTTCCTGAAGAAGTGCAAAAACCTGAAATTACTCAACTGACCTCTTGAGACTGGCTCCAAAAGGCAGCAAATTGTCATTAGAGCCCATGTTAAAATGGCAAACCTTAGGAGCAGATAAAAACATATTTACAGCCTGGTAAAAAAAACTTTTTTTTATCTGTAGCGTCTTTACCTTCATTAAAACTCTGAGGGGGTGAATTCTTGCAAAAGTTATTCATATTTTGCATTATGTTACATAAATTAGGGCATGGACACTTTAAGTGACAGCTAGCAGGGCATTCTAGCTTAGTCAGCTCTGTTAGAGAGCTGATTCACTAAACTTGACCCTCTGGCCGTGTTAGTCCTTTATCAGTATTTTTTCGATGAAATGTTGTACATAATTTGGCTTGATCTGCAGCTAATTGTTCTAACAGACTGTCCAAGAATACGTTGCTCAGGTTTTTGGGCTTGGTGAAATTCTGGTATTACTGTAAGATGTTATAACAACATTAGCCCTAATTAGCAGGAAATGCCATGGGTAAGCCTTTGAGAAAAGTGCATGGCTGTGATGCTCTCATGGTGTGGTACAAGGTGTGTTTAGTCATCCTGTTAAAAATGGAAATACTGTTGCACACACTGTAATGCACTGCATAATTATTTGCAAACATCTCAGTCTTGTAACCTCTCTCAAGATGGGAGAGGAAAGGTTAAGACTGAAATATTTGTGAGTATATTTAAATACTACTTAAAATAGAGTGCAATCCCTTGGCAAAGGACTTAAGCATTTCTCTTCATGGAGAATTTTTTTTTAACTTTTATTTATGTTGTATGATTTGCTTGTCTCTTTTAATTTACAACCAGATTTGAAAGTGAAGTGAAATTTAAAATTTTCAACTGGTAATGAAGACAAAAGGAGTGAGAATGTTATTACAATTTACTATAACAAAACATAATAAACAAGTTAAAAACATTAAAAAGTGAATATTATTTCCCCTGTAAATAAAACAATAAACTTGAGCAATAACTATTTACAAGTAAAACTGCAGAAGCAGGGTTTGTGCAAATATGTACAGTTACACCCAGGAACAAATGTAGCCATAACACTGTTAACAGACTTCCTAGCCTTTTTAATTCTAGTGGGACTGGTACCAGCTTTTCACCTGCATCTCCGGGTCAGGGTTCACCAGCTTGATGCTGGGAACATCTTTCATGTCGTTCAAGCCACAATGGATGAGGAGGACGTGTGGTGCTGCTTGTGGGGACTGGGAGAAGAACGGGAGAAAGCCATTCCAGGGTAGTCCTCCCCAGCCAAACCAACTTCCTACTTAACTTAATAGGCAAAAAGCAAAAAAAAAAAGTTTTTTAGTGACATTGAATTTATTACTATGTCCTTCTTTTATGTTTGGTACTGTTTCTTTTGCGATACTTTTACTACCGTTTAATATTAGCACAAATTACATCAACCCAGGCTTGCCGCCATTAGCCTTAACCGCTCTGTGTGTATGTATAACATGAAGCAAAAGCTGTCATGACATGGAATCATTCAAATTATTTCAGTAAATTAATGTCAGTCAGACTGAATCCACTCTCAAAACTTACACACATTACCGCTGAGAGTAAATTTTGAGAGAGAGATTTAAGATTCATGATTATTGATTTTTTATTTTACAAGACAAGATTGTAAAGAGAAATACAGTGCCTGTCTCTTTGCTATGACTAAACCAGGAAATTGTGTGAATGTATAAATGATAAATATATTCAGCTTTGACAGTTTACCTACTTAACCCTGATTAATCATACATCTAAGAATCGAACTACAAATTGTTCTTAAGAGTGAACACAAGTAAAAAAATAAGTTCTTCATTGACTGTGAGAAAAGAACACATTGATCAAATGATTTACTGAACTCTTCATCTTATGGTCCCCCTAAAACTTATACATAATTTAGTTTGTATAAATGTTGTTTTATTTGTATGAATTTCTTAACCAAAAGCAACTAATACAGGAAATCAATAACAGTCTAATATGCTTATGACATATGAATGTATAAATAGAGTTAAAATACTGTAGACAGCTTGATGGCAATGATAAATCAATTAAATAAATTAGATAAAATACATTTAAAAATTAAATAAATTAAAATTGAAATGAAGCAATTGCCTGAGATGAAAACAAAAAGATATATTGAACTAGATGAGGAACATCATATAGAGAAAACATAATAAAAGGTCTTTAGTGCAACATTAACTCATGCTGGCAGTAAAGATGAATGGAAAGTAATTGCAGTCAAAATCCTTGCTATCTTTATTTGTTGTATCCCAACATAAGATGTGTATGTGTTGTAAAATATTAGCAGATGTTTAGATAAAATGCAAACAATGGACAATAACTACCTTATTGTACTCTAACCTTATCGCTTCGGATAACATTTTTACAATACAAGAGACCCCTTTTTAGTCGACTTAAATTTGAGAGCATTTATGAGTAATGACATTGATTGATGAATTTTATTTTTAAATATGTGAGTTAAATGTTACTTTAACTATCTGACAGTTCTTTGTCAGCGAAATAAGAGAGCCTTGGTTTTCACACTGATAAAGCAGCACTGTAAAATGATCAATTCCAGAGTGACAAATATATCACTTCAAATCTCAAAAATGCAAAGACACCACAATTGAACCACTATGTCAGACAGTAACCACATAAAAAGCTTGCATCAACACCATTGTTCTCTGTTGGCAGCTGAGATACAGTAGACTGTTGTGTGGCAGAGAATCTTACATAATAAAGATGAATGTCTGCATCACATTAAAACTTATTACCCAGAAGGGACCTCTTTACTTACCAAATACAAAAGAAAGAGATCCAACCGAACTAAATCCATCCCAACCAAAGAGGATGCATCCTTAAACAAAGGTAAACGATCCTTCTATGTAAAAAAAATATCATATTATATGCAACATTATTGTAAGAATGTTCTAGGTCACATAAAGTCAGCAGAGGCCAATAAAATAACATTTTTTTAAGTTTAGGTAACGTTTAATTTTTAAATTCATAATAAATCACAACTCAATAAAGCAAGACTAATGATTAAATTGAGGGTAAAACACTCTAAAATATCAGCTTTTATACATTTCAAAATAGGCAAACTTGACATTCAAAATTTACAATATAACATAACTTTAACATGAATGTGAGACCTTCATCTTATAAAAACACACAGCACCATCTGGCTCCAATCTGTCACACACACGTGCACAGACACACACACACACACAGACACACACACACACACAGACACACATACACACACAGTAAAATTTGAGATTTGATAAGGATACTCTGTCTTTTTGCAGCTTTTCACCAATTTATGGTCAGAAATTTCAATGACTACTCAAAGAATAGAATAGAAATGCAGTAGAGACTAAATTGCAAATGCTATTACTAGGCTTTTGTGTGTTAAGGGAGTGTGTGAACATATGCACTCATCTATTTGATTGAAACTTTGAACTGTTGAACTGCAGCCACACTACTTTATCTTTCACTGATCATTGTAAGTGCATGAACACAGAAACACACACACAGAAACACACACACACACACACACACACACACACAGAGCCCTGTGTTGAACTTGAGATGAGTTATGGAAAAGAAAACAGAAGTTCGGGGTTAGCCCCAATGAGATCATCTTGAAAGAATCTCCTCTCTTTTTCAAAGTTCTCTCTCTCTCTCTTTCTCTCTCTCCTTTTCTTTGTCTTTCCCATTCACACAACCAGCTCTGTACCACCCTGCCCTTCACACTATTGGATGTTCATGGACATGATACCAAGGATTCTGCTCTAGCTAATACACTCTTAAGTTGCAATTTCAGCCTGAAATACTCTCCCTTTTGTTCATACCTCAATAAGAGAGTAGTGGAAGAGATTTGTGTGAGGTTGGAAGAGGAAATGCCTCTATGGGTCACTCCAGCAGTTTAAAATTGCCCTTTCAAAGAGTTGGAAATTCTGTTAGAAGCAATCTTTTTAGAGAAATGTCAAAATTGGAGCAATGGAAAGTGAGATATCCTAAATTTTTAATGCCTACTTTAGGTTAAGCTTTAAAAGAAATGGATACCACATTTCCCAAAATGCATTGCGTTATTTGCATTTATCAGTAGACTCTTTCTAATAAGTAAATTGCCACACATGCTCTAGTAATACATGTTTTAATTTATAAATGTGTGGTGCACAAACTTAGTCTGAGAAAAAAACCCCTAAAATAACACAGTTGGGTTATTTTATGACACAGTTAAAGTTGTTGTCTCAGACTTGACAAAACAACTCGAGGACACCTTATACAAGTGATTTCACAGGCCAAGTAATACTGTGCAACTTGTGATATGTAAAATCATTGTGTAAAGTTAGTACAGTTTCCCTTTAAACATCAGGTTTTGTTGTCTGATGATCAGAGTGAAGGCTCTTCCTAGAACCACCGCTTTACAATTGTCTTCACTAATCACGCAAAGAGAAAAATTCAAAGAAAAGAGTAAATGCATGTGAATTTTGAGCTTTTTTTTGCAAGAAGTTGGAAATAGTCAAAAATTTACTATCCCATTATTACTACACTGAATGATGCTACACCTCAAATTTTACACCCAATGCCAACAACTAATGTCAGTGAAGAAACCATGGGTCCTTTGTGAATGGGGTTCGTGTATATTGGCAACTGGGAATATAGAAACTTTCTAACTGCAGGATAAGAAGAAGGGACTTTTTAAAAGCAGCATCAGACAACAACCTCTGTTATGTGCTAAAGTCTGAGTTTGGGAGAGGATCTGACAGAGTTTGAGTCCTGTGTGTGTGTGTTTGTTTTTTTTGTGTGTGTGTGTCTGTGTATATGTATGCATGTGTATGTGATGAGGTGATGACTGAGTTTGCCACCCAGGCTCCAGGACAGGCATCTTGAGACCAGCAGAGAAGAGTTGGAAATGAAGAAGAGTAGGAAGAGGAGTGTGTTTACATGTTTAGATATCCCAGAGGCTCTTCAGAGGTCAAAAGGTCATCCAGCCTCCCACTGAAAGAAGCCACACTACATTCCTCACCACAGCCCTGCATGTGTGTATGTGTGTGTATATGTGAGTGTGTGATGTGTGAGTGGGTCAACGAGAGGCCATGCAACCATGTGAATGTGAGAGACCTGACTGTTCAAATGCATGGCTCTCTCTGTATGATGTGTTTTGTTAAATGTTGTGATTCTTCAATTCAAGGGAGACAATCAACTTTTTTTCTTCATTTCCTCTATCGCTCCTTCACTTTATTCTCCTGCTTCAACCTCTTGCAGGGTTGCATTGCACATTTCAGGGCTAAACATTTGTCTGTGGCACTCTGCTTTAAGTCCATTACCTCCTTCTGATTAAGTACCTTTTCATATGCCTCCTAAACACATTGTTTTACATTAGTTTTAATGTTTGTTACTCTTCATGTATTTTTGTGGTAGAGTGTATGTCTAAGGCAATTAAGGAACATGTCCACCAGTGCAACAGTATGGTTCACTAATGTGTTTTTACTGGTCTCTTGTCAGCAATAAAGCTCTCTGGCACAAAGAAAGACAATAAATCAGGCTTTGATAACACACACACACACTCACACACACACACAGTCAGTGCTTGTTTGATGGGATGCATTTATTGTTAATTTTGGTCTTGTTATGGGATCGTTTGACAACCAGGCTTGTCTTAAACACTACTGTAAAGATATTGCAAATGCTCCAGCATCTCCTATCATGTCCAGATTAACATACGAAGGGGTCTTAAGGCAAAATTACCCATGTTGAATATTTCAGTACAGGTCCGAAGTATTCTGTTCAATAAACTACATGTAAATAAATTACATGCAAGCACAAATCTAAAGTAATATGGGTCGTAAAACTAGATTTTAAGACAGAGCTCATCTTAAAAACAGGGTTTCAGTGACATTACTTAAGCAGGACCTAACTTCGGTTCATTATGTCATTACTGATTTTTTTCCTAAATTAAATTGTTGTGACAAACATAATTACTTCCTTTACTATGTTAAGATGCAACATAGTTTGAGTGAATAAATAGCTGATTTTATGCAATCCACTGGAGGCAAAGGGAGGTGATGTGGGTGGATGGGTGGTACACAAATCACAGGACAATAGAGAGATGAGGTAAATATCCTGTGTCCGGTTAGGTTTAGGCAAGAGAAGACCTAAACATAATATAAACATTTAATAAAAAGGTTTAAAAATCCTGCAGAGGCTATTTGCAGATATTGTATAGCAAGTTCAGATATTTTTGCAAAAAAAAAATAACATCAAGTGTGAAGGACTTTTACAGATGAGTTCAGCCAAACATTTTGTTTACTGCCAGATACATGTGCAGATTAAGAGCATTTCTTCTTTATGCTGACAAAAAAAACATAACCCAGGCAGCATTGATTCACTCAAAACTTAGTAATGTATAAAAATACTTTGAAGATAGTTGTGTTTTTTCTAAGCGGTGCTTTTATATATATAGTGTAGTGTATATATATATACACTACCAGTCAAAATTTGGACACACCATCTCATTCAATGGTTTTTCTTTACTTTTGCTACTTTCTACATTGTAGATATACACTGAAGACATCAAATATTTGAAGCAAGATATATGGAATTATGTAGCAAAGAAAAAAGTGTTAAATAACTCTAAATATGTTTAATATTTTAGATTCCTCAAAGTAGCCACCCTTTGCTTTGCTCACAGTTCTGCAAACCCTTGGCCTTCTCTCAATGAGCTTCGTGAGGTAGTCACCTGAAATGGTTTTCACTTCATAGGTGTACCTTGTCGGGGTTCATTTGTGGAATTTCTTGCTTTCTTAATGGGGTTGGGACCATCAGTTGTGTTGTGCAGAAGTCAGGTTGGTACACAGCTGACAGCCCTATTTGACAA
>JAQMCX010000022.1:5794716-5807376 GCA_029814765.1 Acanthurus leucopareius
GATGCCTTCAGTGAGAATCTACAATGTAAATAGTCATGAAAATAAAGGAAAAACATTGAATGAGAAGGTGTGTCCAATCTTTTGACTGGCAGTATATATATATATATGTATATGTATATACACACACACATATATGCATATATATATTAATCTCTAATATATTATTTAATCGTATTGGCTTTATCTTGAAAATGTCTCTGGAACAATCCAAGGATTAGAGATTGGTGTAAGACAAGACAGCTTTCAGATGCCTAAAATGCTGGGCGCTGTTGTAAATCTCTATTTTTTAAAAATCAGTGAATAAACTAAAATATCATACATAAAAGAGCTTATGGTCCTTCTAAAGAGTAAAAAGAAACACCTCTGTGCAGTTGACCAACAGATGAATATTTAATTGAGGTAGCTTAGAGTAGAGAGATACAAAAGCAGCATGATGGGGACTGTTTCTAAGGCAGCAGAACTAATAAAACTCAGTCAGTCTGCTCTCATTTTAAAATAAAATAAATTGCTGTAAAAAATATAATCACATCAGTTCACAGTAGAATCTGACCCTTACCTTGAAAACATTACACTTAAAAAGGGATTCACTAATTTAAAATGTTCATAAGATCTAATTCACAAATCTGAGGAATCTTGAGCAGTGCACTGGAAGCACGGAGACCTTCAGCAGTAAAAAGAAGAGATGTCCCAATGGAAAACTCCCCTCACATTTAGACTTTTCTTCCACAAGCTATTATACATAACATGAAATGCATCTACTAATTTATTCCCTTTTATTCCAGTGAAAAAATAATTTCCCCTATTTTCCCACTCTGCAAGCAGATGTGTCAGGCCTCACTTTTTAAAAAAAAAAAAAAGTTCTACCTGCACACATACAAAAACAAACATACACACTCACATACAAACAAAGTCCTGAGTCTAAAATGTTTTTAGTCCTGATTACCAAACCATAAAGGTGACACAGCCTTAGTCATCATTTACTAAAATTAGGAAACAGTGTATTTCATTTGAATGTTTTTCAGCATTTTTTAAATGTTACCCTGTAGTCGCATAGTGCAAATACCAGAAATGTATGGATAGAAGCACAAAACCTAAAAAAAAAAAAAATCTAAGTCTTTATAAGTGAAAAAATATGGGTATAAGTGGATGAGATATGCTGAGCTTTTGCTATGAGAGGCTCCCTGTATCCCTGTTCATGAGGCTTAAGGTTTTGCATTCATTGCATCTTTTGTGGCATTTTCCTGTCTCATATATCCATATCATATCATATCCATATCATCATAGCTTTGTTTTTTGTTTAAATCAGAGGCAAAATTATTTGTTAGATGAAACCCCCCATATAACATGGACCATAAAAAAATGACCAAGTGCATTATTATGATCATCATCATTGTCATCAATGAGACACTTGAAAGAATCTATCATCACCTTGTACCACTCCTCAATTGTCCTATGGTTAAAGGTCTTTCCTAACTTCACAATGTAAGAGAAACCTTTCAGTGTTTGTTCCAGTCTATTTAAATGAATCATGATAGGTATTTTGCTCAGGAATAATTTATCAAAATTTACATCAGCTTACTTGTGAAAAAAAAACTATGAAAAATTCTCAACACTCAAACTAAAAGTTGCTTGCATGATTTGCATGGTTAGATGGTTAATGTAATTAGGGACAATTTGCCTTAACTTAACTGGATGATAACACCCATCTACTTGTTTATCTTTTTTCTTATTATTGTATTGATTCTTACAATTTTGCATCAGTGGTCATCACAACATACTACTTAGCATATTTTGCTTTTAATGGTTGTCTCATGGTTGGTTGCTGGTATTTGTCATTATATTAGTGTGATTCTTGTAGTCAAAATGTTTAATATGATGGGATAACTGTGTGGTTTCAAATTAGTGCTTTTGAGGTCTGGATAGATCACTGGTTCATATGTTTAAATAGAAACTACTTTTTTAGTCTCTATCCAACAAAGAAATTAGTTGATCAAGAAAGGTTCAATTAGGCTCTGGCAGTGTTCCTGGATCAGAGTCCTCTCTCTACCTTCAGGTAAAACTGACAGAACACAAAGTCTAGGTAGTGTGTGGCTTTTAAAAGGAATTCTGACACCTGTTGGATCATTTACCAAAGCAGAATAAGAGGAAGCTGTCTGATGACTGAAAAGATCATTTTCCATCAAGGTGTAGTACAAAATGCTTTAAATGCTGTGTCATTCAATGGAACAAAACATGAGACCACATGTTCTACACAAGGCTACAGAGTGACGGTTCTGCAGAGCCAATCATGTTGCTTGCTCTGACGATGTCACCGACCCCGGGGACGCTCCTGGAGACATGGACGGGGAGGAGTGATCAGTGTCCTCCGGCTCCTTGCTCAAGCCGCTGTCAGTACCGGAGAAGGAGAAGCGCGTCCTTGCGGAGGCTCCCTCCCGCTCGCGCTTCTTCTGCTTCATGCGTCTGTTCTGGAACCATATTTTAACTTGCGTCTCGTTCAGCTCCAGCGTGGCGGCGATCTCCACGCGCCGCGCCCGTGTCAGGTACTTGCTGAAGTGGAACTCCTTCTCCAGCTCCGTCAGCTGCCGCGTGCTAAAATTGGTGCGAATGGCGTTGTTGTGTGCACCCACGAGACCAAAGTCCGACACTTTGACTAGGTGCGGGGAAAAGAAGGGGTGGGGGGACATGGAGAAGTTCTTAGTTTTATTTGTATGATTAAGAAGAATACATGAGTCCATCCTGTATAAAATAATCACCAAAAAAAAAAAAAAGGAAATCTAGTAAATCAAGACATCCTTTTCCTTTTTATGGTTTCTCACCTTTTGAGTGCTATACTGTTTTTTTTTTTTTTTTACTTTAACTGGCCGATTAATATTTATATTTATTATTGTGTATGTACATTAATGTAATGTTAATTGTGCTAATTGAATATATGGGGTGGGGGGGTGGGGGTGCTATATTAGACCTCTAAGTCCTTGGATCTATCCCAGATCTGTTAACAGTCTAGAAATATGAGTAGATATGAGTGAGAAAAAGTAGCTACTGAAAACACCTGAACGTCGTTTTTTTTTTTTAATTTACGTTTGAAAGACAAAATATGAGTTACCAGGTTTAAGTTATGATGAAAAAAACTCATCTGTTATTTGATGATCTGTGTTCTGATCAGCAATTACCAATGTTATGAGTTAATAACCAACAACAGTAGTAATAGGCCTACATATATAATAAAACACATTTTAATTTTAAAAAGTCTGTTCAGTCGTTATTGCAAAGCCCAACATTTTTCACCTGAAAAACATTCAGTAGCTAGATGGTGTATCCTCTTTATCTAGATCGTTATTAGGCTATGTGTTTTAATGATAGTAAAATATAAAATGCGCTATGTGTTTTAATGATAGTAAAAGATAAAATGCTTCACGTCATTAGAAGTTAGTTTGTTTTAGTTTAAAAAGGCTCCACTTGTCAGCAAAAGTTTAACTGCGGTTGATATACAGTTTTTCTTTAGAGCTATCTGAATTACCTTGATGTCGGGAAAAAAAAAAAACCCAAACCTCGAACAAAACTCAAACGTTTTGATTCTGTTTTTCTTGTTTTTTTATTCATTCATTCATCGGGTTGTTGTGAATCGAATTTAGATGTAAATGATTTAGACAAGAGAAAGTAAAATGGGAGAAAAATTTAAAGATGAATTTACTTTAGAAAATAGAATATATTCATAGAAAATATGAAACTAAATTTTTTTTTTAAAAAATGAGGCCTGCAGGGCGAAAAAAAGTTTGCTCTAAGCCCAAAGCCCATTAAAAAAAATCGTTATACTATTCGTTATGATTATCGGCAGTAATCATCTGAAGCCCAAGTAAAAAAACAAAGCATTTAACATAAACAGCATTTCAATCAAAACAACTATTCTAGCTTATTTGTTGCAGAATGTCGGCTATATTTTGCCCTCCATCCCCACAGTTATTGACAAACAATGGAGTGTTCTTAAAATACGCCATTCCTTCAAGCCAGTCTTTGGCTTTAACATTTCTCATGGCAGCAATTGTAATCTGCATAGAAGAGGCCTTTGCTGATCTGCTGAAAATAAACGAGCTATGGCCAGCAAAATCACCCACCCCAGTTTACCTGTTTTTGGCGGGTTCCTCTTTACTTTCATCCAGTCGAAGGTCTGACCCTGTCCGGCCTGCTGGGCCTCCTCATCTCCCCCCTCTCCCTCTTGGGTAACCGGTAGCTCCCCATAACCTCCTCCGTGTGAAAGCCCCTGGTAGCCCTCTGCATTCAGACCCCCACCAAGCTGCTGCTGGTACTGTGATCCGACCATTGCTCCTTGAGGTCCGCGGTAGGCCCCAGCTAAGGCACCGTAGCCGGGGCCGACTGTGGGGGTCGAGCTTGGGAAGGCTGATTGATGGTAGTAGGTAGAGGCCACAGGGTCATCCATGAAATACTCGGAGTGAACAGTACTGGGGGGGGCCGTCGAGGCAGCATACTCGGAGTTCCTGGCACATGCTTGACCCACATAGAGCCCGGTATTACAGTTATTTCCGTTACTGTACGGAGGCAGTGTTCCGCTTTGCAGTCTTTGGGTTTGGTGAACATGAGTATGATGGTGATAGCCGTTATTTGTCTGCTGATGCTGGTGTTGCTCATGATGATGATGATGATGCGGATGTTGCTGGGTCGTTACTGTGATCGAGTGCGCTCCTTCACCTCCAGTGCTTCCGTACAGTCGCCCATCTCCGGCGTAACTACTGTCACTTCTCGCCCCGTTAACTGAAGCTGAAGAGCCGGTGGATTCCGTGTGAAAGGCGCCGAAGGTCACCGGAAAGCCCTGATGCTGATCAAGAGGATGGTGGTGCTGATGCAGATGATGGTGGTGGTATCCAGATTTAGGAGCAGAATAAGCACCGGTACCCGGTCGGTTACAAATGGTGTATTCCACAAAGGAGTTCATGTTGTCCATGCAGACCGAAGGCACGAGACACAATGGGACCGAGTCAAATTAAAAATTATTAGACAGAAGCAGATGCTCAAGGATAAAGATAATGGAATTGGAAAAAACATAAACATATACCTATTCAGTGATTCTTTCCAAGAGGAAGCCTGTTTTAAAATATCATAATTTACAAGAGAGAAAAATAAACAACTTAAGAAAGTATTTAAAAAAAACATGAAAACACACAAAATAGTAAACGTTCAGCAAAATACAGAAAAAAAAGCTTCCAATGGAATAAAAGTGAGGTCTACACGTCCCAAAATCCCAACCACATAAACTGTGTTCTACTGTGGTGTGTTTTTGCGTCCGTAAACGGAAGGCCTGGCTGTCAATGCCTTAACTTGTGTTTTCCAAGCGCTCATCAGTGACTCAGGAAAACGTGAAAGAGAGTCATGTCACCTCTTCAACCCCCTAAAGGTTACTCTGCGTCCTCCTCTTTTCTGGATTTCCTTAGTTCCTCTGATTTTACCTCTTAACGTGCCTGTCTCTCTTCCCCCTCTTTTTCTTTCTTCTTTTTCTTGTCACTTCTACCTCTGTGGATCACGTGGGTCGTCGTCACGTCGCCCATGGTGACTAGAGGCCAGAAGTTTGTCAGCCTCTCATACCAGGTTGAGTGTGCTCGCGCGCGTTTAAATGACGCACGCGCCTCATCCATCACTCGCCGTGGCATTAGCTCGACAAAGAGACTTCAATCAAACCGGCCCATCAATCTGATATCAGCAAGGATCTGTCAGAGCAAAGAGAGAGGCAGAGAATAAAGGAGGAGCTGTAAGCCGGCCTGCTGCTCCCAGACCTTCTCACTGCAAAATACTCCCTGAAACAAACCTCCTGAGCCTCTAATATAACTTCTCGAATTATATAGTGCTATTGCACAGCTGCTACATGTCAAATCAAGGTTAGTCAACATAATTTTTTCAAATCCTGCAGCTACACTTTCAATTACTGATGCTGGAAGTAGCCCATGACTACTATAGGTTGAATTTTAAGTGTCATTTAATCCTCATGTTCCCTTGGGTCCCTCTTTTATGTCTCAAAAAGTTAAATTAACAAACTTACCAGATAATAAGACATTAATTGACTGAAAGGAATGGCTTATATTCTGATTTTGAATAAATAAAATGTGTCAGGGAAGTCACTTTACTTCTGTGTTGTTCCTCAGCTGTAAAATATGGTTTAGTAAGCTACAATGAATATTCATATCTCAGCTTTTATCTGAGGTTGGATTTGACACAAGTGTTTGAGCAGTTTTTATAAACCAGATGTGACAGTTTGATCATAAGAGAGACATGCACACATATGCATTTCTCTTTTTGCAAATAATTCTGTTTAAATGTACTTATAAGCAACAATGTCCCTTATTTATTTAACATAATCAAAAGAAATGGTAAAATTTATAAACATGAAAACTGAGAATTATAAAACTTAAAAAAATTACACTTTTCCCTGGGTTTACACATTTGGATTTCACTTGGAGCTCAGCCCAGGGCTAACTAAACCCTGCTCCATGTCAGGGTTACCCACACATTGTAAACCAGAGAGCTGTAATTTAGTCATCTGCAGTGTGTTTTGTAGATTCTAGCCATTGCACATGAAAAGCACAACATAGCTAAATAGGATAAAAAACAGCTTAAATCAGGCCTGTGTGCTTTTTGTCTTTGCTTTGCCAGCAGCCAGGCAATACAAGTATGAAAATCTTTGGATTGTTCAAACCAACACTATCAGTGAAATTATTTATTTACTTAGACTGTAAGTCAGCAGTGAACATTTTGTTGCTACAGTGAGTCTGATACTGTGCTGAGTGCCAGCTGTTCTGCTCTTACGTTTAACTTGGTCTGTGTGTTACTGATCATCTGACTCACTGATCTCCACTACAACATCCAGCACTGACAGTGTCTACATGAAACACTGAAGCCTCGTATTGCTCTCTGTTTAAAGATGTTTTTATTTTTGTGCTTTGCAATTTTTATTAACTCTGATTAATTTTTTGTGTCCAACCCCTCCTTCAATTTAACTCAGTTTACTTATACTGATCATCCATGTAAAGATTATTGATTTGACTCTTTTTTGCACATTTTCCTTAAAACAGAGGAAATCTTGTAATGAATCAAAAGAACTCTATTGATCAGGTAGCTCCAGAACACTGACTTTTGGAGATCAGTTTATTTTTCAACAATTGTATTGAAAGGCTGTACTGATGGCAAATGTGTATGTGCCAAGCACGGGAAAGAGTGTGTGTGTTTGTGTGTTTGCTAATTCAATGAATGAGCTGATCTGTTACAGAAATGAGTTTACGGGGGACAGGAGGCCCTCTGGTCAGCCAAGCAGGTCCAGCAGCACAGGAAGTAGCCATAGCTGTGACGACAATACAATGTTCTGTCTGTGAATGTGTGTCTAAAAACAAAGGCTTGCAACTCTGCACATGGTTGAACATGATTGTATCCCTTGGAGGGATTTTTTATCTTTATCCAAGATTTTTTTCAGTATAAAGGCATCTTTCTTTCTTTCTTTCTTGTCTTATTAAGACTCTTGGGGGGGGGAATGGCAAATAAAAAAATCTCTTCATGTAGATTTGAAATGTTTGCTCATGAAGTGTTTCCCTTGATGGAGACCTTTTAATTCCTGATTACTACCCACTTTAACTGTCTCCAATAAACCCGTCATCCATTTCTCCCCTCCAGGGCTTCTGTGAAGGCCTTGACAGCAGGCGCGCCCTGTCCTGCCACCAAGACGAGCAGTGTGGGCGTATGACAAGGAAGGAGGTTAATAATCAGTGAAAGGGTATAAAGAGAAAAAGATGTAGAGAAAGCACGTAGGCAGGAAGTCTGCAGGAACAGACCGGGACAAGAAGAAGATTAAATCACACCCACATGCCCATCTACCCTGTCTGTGTGGTTCAGAGACTACAGGGTAGATGTTTTGAATGCATGCAGTGATTTAATAGTAGTTTTGTTAACTCATGAGAGTTTACTTGATTCTACAGTTTTTAGCTTGAGATTTGATATGTGAGTACATTGCCTAGATAATTACACCTCATTGCGGCTCTTTCCTTTTAAAACATTTTTAAAAGGATTCTAACATTCTCAAATTTTACTGAATTTAGAGCAGATCTGATAATGCAGTTGGTTGATGCTGGTGGACTATTTTGTCATAATCAATAAATAAGTAAATTATTTTAAACTATTTATTTAAGTATTTTTTCTATTTAATAGGTTTATTAAAAAAATCTCAAAATATTGAAGCCCAAAGTGTAAATCAAAGCACAGAGAGCTTAAATGTAGGGATTTAGCTTACTACTAAATAAGACACAAAAAGAAACACACGCTCCTAATAACTGCAAACAAAAAAACTTCTGTCTTGTTGTGGCAGTCAAAATTTGAATAGGCATTGCAACTTAGAACATGTCAAGTTAATGTAACCAGAGCCAGAGATAACATGCTGGTAAAGCCTGGCTATGACATTCACTGGCTAAAACTTTGTCTATGACTTAACCTATGATCCAAAGCAAGAGAGTTAAAAATTTTGTTAACACAGCCGAACACAGAGTAGATGCTACAACACAAGAAAGAACTTAGCAAGCCAGCTAGTATTTATCATTACTCATCAGTTAAACAACAAGTCCATCTCGGGGTTTGTCCTTGGAACCTTTTACTCTGACCATATTACTCATGTTACTCTACTGTTCTAACCACCTGCTTTCACTTTTAATCTCCAATTTAGTAAAAATCTTGCCAGCATCAGTAAAAGCCAAATGCTGAGCGTTTGCACTGCCAAGCTCATTGGCTTCAGTTGTATCGTCCATTTTGTCTGCACCCCACTTCTATTCTTCACTGTCCCCCTCACCACCGTCTTTCTCCCCATTGCATTCCCAAACTCTAAAAACAAACAAATCCAAATTTTCCTTGCATTAAGCTAGCTACATGGCTAACATAGTTAACTAAAAGCTACAAGAGCAACTATTACAGGTCATTTCAGAAAGCCCTGTAAATGTCTGGGGTTGAGATAGATCAGCCAGAGAACAAAATCAAAAGAATTAAAACCAGAAAGCATTTTGTGCACAAAATATAATCCATTTTCAGTTTTAATTTGTGACACTGAGTGCTGTAAAGCATTTCTTACAATTTCACACTTGCTTCTGCAAGTTACATAGTGTACCAACTAGGAATTTGTGCACAGATCTGATACAGAGATACATGTCTGTATAATGATCTTTAAGCTGTTAACTTGAGACAAAACAGTCACATAACGTTGGTTTAAATCATCTGTGTCAGTCAATGTTTTAGGGAGTAAAACTCCAATGACTGCTGAAATAATAAATTCATAATAATTAATCTCTGGTTTTTATGCTATAAATGATGTGCCTATATATATACTCCTTGAATAACTTAGCCAATCAGATCAATTCTCCTTGTAGTCCTCAAAGCCAGAGCTCGGCTATTGATCAGGGTGACAGGAGACACAGGAAAGGAAACATCTGTTACGTCTAGAGGACAATAAGCAATATCAAAAACTTCTCATCTGGACTTCTAGGAGGACATTATCCCACTTATGCTATGGTCATTTACCAAAGAAAATAATTAATTAGACCATGAGTTTATATTTACATGCGTTTTGTGGTCAAAATAGAAATTTTTTAACAAGCAACAACTCTGTTTCCCTAGTAACACCTAAAAGCTGGACTAATACCTGGAATAATCATTACAATCCCACAAGGTTCTTATGTAAAGAAAACAGATTTCAGTACTCCGGTAAATATGACCGGCCATAGATACGACGTAGCAACAGGAAATAAACTAGTGCGCTTATCTGACTGAAACCTTCAGCTCAGCTGCCAGCCAAAGAGTCGAAACCTGAGTGTAGAGTAGTAGTGTAGAGTGTATTCAGATTTATACAATTTAATTTTTTTCTAAAAAGCAGGGTTTGTGGCCCGCTAATGACGATGCCTGCACAGTTTTATAAGCAGTCTATCTAAGTTGGCTATCTTTGTGTTAACAGGATAATTTCAGGATTGCAACATTAAACCTATAATTCATAGTGTAAGCCCACTATTTTTAAACAATAGGCTGACTGATTGTAGGCTATGTTTTACAGACATGAGCGTCTCAAACTTTCTAGTTTGAAATAGGCTAATTGAGAACCACTGGTAACCTAGGTCAATTCATTTATGTTTAGTTATTATAGTCACATGCCATTTAAAATAGGGGCTAACTGTTTTTCTGATATTGCTATATTGACTGCCCTTTTTCTTTAAGTTATCTGCAGGCTGCTGCCAGCTTTGTTTTTGTTTTTTTGTGTACTGTGGGTTATGTATAAACACTTACAAGCACACTATAGAATGCTGTTTGAGCAAGCACTAAATATAAGAACTTTTCAAGACAGAGAGGAGGAGTAAAAAAATACCAGTGCATCTGCTTAAACCATCCAAAGCAAATAGCCAGGAACTATTTAATAACCTAAAATTTTACATGTTTACCTTTGATGTATGTAGTTGAAATAGATTCAGTTCTTTTCAGTTAGTTCAGCTGAGTTTCTTTCTTTTAAATGTTATACTGTTCCTTTAAGCTGAAGAGCCTAGTGTCTCTTTCTTTTTTTCAAGCAACTCAGTAAAGGAAAGAAATTCAGAGCTATGCGGAAGTAACTAACCTGTTCATTGGTGTTGGTCTACTATGTCCATTTCACATGACAACCATGTCCAGTTTGTGGGACAGAGGAAGGAATCACCACAACAGCTTTGTTTTGTATGTGTTGTCTTCAAGACCTGCCGAAGATCACAATAAGTGATGTCTGCAGGCTGGTGCAGGCGAGAAGTGTAGCTCCGAGGAGAAAGGAATTTAAGATGTATGTATCAAGCTACAGCGATAATTATGGAGGTACACCATATTGTTAGCTTACCTCATTAGCTAGCTAGTGAGCTAGTTATTGTTATTGCTTTACTTTGACAACTTTTTGAAGTGTTAATTTTTTATTTTTATTTTATATGGTTATACGTTTGATCCAGTGCAGCTTGTTTTACTGATGTACGATTAAGTTGACTGTTATGCATACCATGAATGATGTACAATTTCCCACAGTTTCAAACAAAGATTATTCTGGGAAAATGAGAGTCAGGGTTACCTGCTACAGGTCAATGAGAAAAAACAAAAAGGATCTTGATCTCAGAGTAGGGACGAAATAAATAAGCGTTCATCAATTCAAAGCCTCAACGGGGATCATGTTTTGGAGTTTCAATGAGGCTAGGCTAGGTATCATGTAAGCAGACAATTTGCAACAGTTTGTACAGCAGGAATAAGGCTAACATTGGCTGGCAGCTAACAGTTATGTGCATGTGGCCAGTAGGGGTTAACTACATCTTGTTTTGTTGTTTTGCAACTCTGTGTACAGTGGTCCTTCGTTTATCGCGGGGGTTATGTTCTAAAAATAACCCGCAATAGGCGAAATTTAAGAAGTAGTCAGCTTTATTTTTTACAATTATCATATATGTTTTGAGGCTGTAAAACCCTTCACCACACACTTTATACACTTTTTTTCAGACAGGAAACTTGCAAACATACAGCACTTCAGAGTCACACTGCTAGCGATCGAACATTTATGTAAATTTGGCAAGCCGAATTCTGTACTGTACAGGAGACACGGGACAGAGATTGATTGACAATGGTCTACAGTCCCTTAGCCAATCAGGACGCAGAACACAATGCGCGGGTTCTCCCTTAGCCAATCAGGACGCAGAACACAATGCGCGGGTTCTCCCTTAGCCAATCAGGATGCAGAACACAATGCGTGTTCATACACTGTAAAAAAGGCATGCAAAATTGCACTAAAAAAAATCTGCGAAACAGCGAGGCCGGGAAAGGTGAACCGCGCTATAGTGAGGGACAACTGTAGTGAAGTTGCACACAAATGACATAAACTGACACTTAGCTCCTATTGGAACCCCATCAACTGGTTTGTGACGGCTACTGTTCTGTTATTTTTGTTTACTATAATTCAGGCAGGGTCCAATTATCCATGTGATTCGCCCACCAGTTGAAGGTAAGAGCTGGCTTTGGACCCTGTTACCATATTATGATGTTCAGCATTCACTTGTTCAACCTTCCCGGTGTAACACTACTTGCAAATGACAGGGAGCTGATAGTATGAGGGTCTGATACTGACACCTCTATTGGGTAGTAAAAAAAAAAACAATAGCAATAAATCAGTCAATATGCACACATTTTTGCAATGATTCCTGAAATGCGGTTATCAGACACGTGAAGAAGGCAATTGGTAATGGAGGCTGAACTTTTTCCAATGTAATGGTAAATTTTTAATGCCATTAATGTCATCAATGCTGTACAACAAAAATTCAAAAGGATTTTCATAGTTAGCTCTTTTTGTTATATTATTCAAAGATATGAGAACTTCTTCTACCACTGGTTGCACATTATCATTACTGTATATGTCTATCCATGCCACTTAATGCCCACTGTCACTATCCATTATTGGAGTAGTTTTACTTCAGTCACTTCTTTAATTGAGTGTCAAGTTTCCTTGGTTTTGGTATGTATGTTGTATGTATGTTACATGTTTTGTTGTTTCGATTGACTGTATAAAGCACTAGACAAACCCTCCGTGACGTCACCCATTGGTTTCTGCATGAGCGAAAGTGAAGCCTCAGAAATCTCGTCCTGGGCGCC
>JAQMCX010000022.1:5818398-5830474 GCA_029814765.1 Acanthurus leucopareius
AAATCAAAAATATATTTCATAATTTTTTTCTTCTTTTGGCAAAGCCTATTACAACCACCCCCCCCCCCCCCACACCCAACCCCCCCGCGCGCGCGCGCGCGCACGCACGCACGCACACAGACCCACACACACCATGTCTGTCACAGTGAGCCCGTGATCCTGTAATGGCTGCCACTGCTCATTGTTTACATCCTGCTTTGTCTTCAGCGCCATTTTGACTGGTCGAAGACAAGCAGCTAGTTAGGGGTTTCTTTTCACACACTAATGGCAGGGTGTTAGCCATGGTAGTTCAAGGTTTTTCCACATTGACTGTACTAGCGTAAGAAATAAAGAGAATTTACTGCAGTCAATTTAATGAGTAATGGTGGACGCTGCAGCTAGTGAATGGCCATTATATGTATAACTTATAAGCTTCTTCATAGATGAAGATGGTTTCCCATGCTAAGCTAATGTGTAACACAAATCTTGCTGTGGGCTCAGATTGTTTTTCTCCTTTCATCTTTGTGTAAACTCAAGACTTAAACCATACTGGACCATACCAGGCAATATTACAAAATATTTATGCGGCTAAGTGAGGGGAAAAACTGGCCAGAGCTTGCCTGTAAATTTAAAACCTGCCTTTAGTCTGAGCTATAAGCAAGGATTAAAATATGTATGAGAAGATTTTAAAAATAACAGTAATCAAGCGTACTATTTCATTATAGCAATAAGCTTTAATTTATCCTATTGCAAAATAAAACAAACAGACCTGGAAATTAGGGTAATGGTTAATTGCAATGTATAAATCAATAATCAAATTATATTTATCATATTTTTTTTTTAAAAGAAGTCACTGTTGCAAGTACCTGAACAGCAACCAAATACTTATAAAAGTGATAATAAGTCTATAAATAAAATGTAAAATGCTAATTTTTTTTTAGATTTAGCCATTATAACATTGCAGTGTTTATATCATTGTTAACGGAATTAACATGTCTTTGTCACGTGCCTCACCATAATTATGATGGGTCTTCAGTATTTCGTGAATTCATATGGCCTAAACTAGAAAACAAAACAAGGGCCACATCCTTAATATGTTGTTGTTTTTTTTATTTTAATTTTTTTCCACTATGAAAATATATGTACAATAAATAATTTGGATTTTCACTATTAAAGACTTTTAATAAATAAACTAGGGTCTAAAACCTGGGTCATCAGCAGGGTTCCTCTCTCTTATTTGAAGCCATTCTGAGAGAGAATCAATTCATTCGTCAGATCAGATTTTCTAAGAGCAGTCCAGCTATATCCTCGCCTAATCCCCGTAAACAGTTCCTGAGAAGTTATTATAGATTACTGAAGCTGGAACAGGTTAAATTAGAGGATGCAAATCCAGCCATACTGATAAGGGTTAACAACTTTAACACACATGGTCGAAAACAAGAACGGCAGTAAATTCTTAAAAATGGAACAAAAGGAGAGAAAATTGATTCCAGTGCGGTGAAAAAAACATTACCCCTTCGATGTTTAAAATTAAGGAAAAAAAATAACCATAGATATGAACTATATCTATGGAAATTAACTGCATCTCTCGGAAACTAAAATCATAGACAAGTAAAACCATCAAGTAGACAAAAAAAATTAAAACGCTCATCATTTTCTTTCAGAAATGTTTTCAGGAATGATGCCGAGAAGCTCATGAAACATGAGTCTTCGTCGTGTAGTCTACTTGATCATCCATTGGTCCTACACAAACACAGACCGTCCGTCCACTAATTCACTTACTTTACTTTTCCTTTATATTTAAAAGCTGCAACGGGCCTCAGAAGTTAATGTGCTGCAGGTCTATGGAGCACAGTGTGCTTGTGAACAGGTCGAAGTCCTCCTCGGAGAAATCGACAGGACTATCCAAAGAGCTCTGCAGACTGGGGGACAGACAGGCATCCCCGGCAAAGAAAGTCAGGTCCGGGAGCGTGGATGATGATGAGGAGGCGGCAGAAGGAGCAGAGGAGGAGGTGGAGGCGACAGAGGAGTCCCGCTGCTCAGAGAATGACGAATCGGAGCCCGCTGTTGCTAAGGGCCTCGCCTCACTGAGCTCCAAGTTGTCAGCGGAGTTTGTGGAGGAGAGCCCGGGCGGGGAGTGGTGAGTCGCAACAGCGTCAGATGAGCCAGAGGAGCCTCCCTCCTCCGGCGTGGGCTGTGCATTGTCCCTGCTGTCATTAGCGTAGGCGGTCGGAGCAGCGGTCGAAGATGGATTGCTGCTCTTCGGCTCACTTAGACATGTAGACTCCCCAGTTCCAGACGATTCCAGCGGCTGGCTTGAATACGGGGAAGAGGCATCTGCTCCTTCGAGCGGCTCAAACCCGCCCGGATCGCTGCATTCATGGCTGCCTCCACCACCTCCGTCCCGATGATGAGTCTGGCGCTTGTGTTTCATCCGCCGGTTCTGGAACCAAACTTTGACTTGACGCTCAGTCAGATCCAAAAGGGCGGCGATCTCCACCCTTCTGGGTCGGCATAAGTACTTGTTAAAGTGGAACTCCTTCTCCAGCTCAAGCAGTTGTGTATTGGTGTAGGCGGTGCGGAGCCGGCGGGACCCAGCCACTCCACCATCCAGACTGGCCTGGCTTGGGTCTTCAGGGAGACAAAGACAAATAAAAGACGAAGACGGAGAGAAATTATATAAAGGATTTACTGTGCAGAATAATTTGAAGCTACTCCCCCTTTTTAAATTGTAATTTAATTTTTGTTTTCACGTTCAATTATTTTCTACTTGAACTCTGTAAAACCTCTGCAGTTGTATTACGTGCAAGGTTTTAAACCGGCAAATAAGCTGAATCAGCATTGAGCAGAAATTGATCTGGCTTTTACGTCTGTAATAAAACAGTGATAAAGCATTTTTTTTAAAAGTTTCTTAAAAATACTCATTCCAATTAACCTATACTAGCAGCCGAAGCCGTAACTGAAACAGCGGGCCAATTTTTTGCAAGTAAAAACGCTAATAATGGGCTAAAGAAAACGTAGCTAAAGATAGACAGGCCTTATTATAATGTTACAGTAGGGCTCAGTCTTCTGTAAGTCTGGAGTGCAGCGAGCCTGCTGAGGGCGGCTGCGTGGAAAAGGGAGCAAAAGTGAGAATATCGATGCAAAATGAATGTGGCAGTATCTAACAGATACATAACTATAACTCTAAATGCCTTCATGAATTACATCTGAAAAGGCAGGATTGGGCTAGAAGGGGTAATAGAAACAGCAGAAACAGACTGTTCTCTCAAAATGAATGGGAGCAGGTTTGTTTAGAAGCCTTAAATAAAAAAAAGGGTAAAAATAGATGCAGTGATTATAGAGGTCAATGTAAAGACAGAAATAAATTAACAAAAGAAAATTAGATTCTGTCCACTGGATAAAATTAGAGGTAGCTTTAACGTTCCTTTCAATTAGAAAAAAAAGGTTGGTTCGCTCTGCCCTTCTATTATATTTCTTACCTCCATCCAACATGGCTACCATCTTAGTTGTGTTTCCATCATATAATACCAGGGTAATTCTACTGCTGATTGTATCAAATTATACCCCATATAACAGAATGATTCAGGCTTCGAAAGCAATCATCTCAAAAATTATATTTAAACAAATCTCTTATCGTTACGCGCCAAAAATAAGCTCAATGTGGACTGATGCCTTTTGATGTGCATTTTTGCTGGTATGAAAGGTTCGGAATCAGCTCTTAATCGACTTCAACATATTAATTTGAAAAGTGACAAAACGTGTGCAAGACGTTAATGGATGCACATCTTAATGCAGGATCAGAGAGCGTGCAAAATACTGCAGCATAATGCAGTGGTGTAGGCTTCCCTATTGACACAAACATAATCACAGTACTGCATAACACACACGCGCGCGCGTACACACACTGAGAACGAAAAAGACAATCCAACCACATACATGCTGCGAATAGAAGCCTATTTCTGAAGCAGAAATTAAATGAGGATGCATACAGAAAATTAAATCAGGTTGCCCCTCTATTTACCCCCATCACACACATAGCCTCACGGCTGCCGCATCCCAGCATATACCGACCTGTGGGCGACTCTGTGCCTGCGGAAGCGTACCCGGAGGCGGTGGGCGATGGGGAGGACGAACCAGAGGGGATGATGGCTCCCTGACCGCTGGAACTGCTTCCAGGCTTCGAAAACCTCTTCGTTGATTTCTTCTCCTTCATCCAGGGGAACTCGTGTGCCAGCGGACCGGGCGAGGCTGACGTGGCCGTGGCAGAGGCCTGGCCGGGCGTACAGGGCTGCTGGGCGGTTCGGTGGTGCGTCTGGAGGCCATTAGTCGTGGAGGTTCTTCGGTTCTGCTGGCCCCTAGCTGTCGGTCTCGGCTGGCTGGCTGTGCAGGAGCTGAGGCTAGGGATTGTGTGCTCGAAGGGAGGCGGAATTACTGTCGACTCCTTGATTGATGAAGTTTGAAATGACTCCAGGACGGCGGGGAAGGACGTCAGGCACTCTGCTAGGGACGGCTGGCTGTTTATAAAACCGATCTCCCTCTCGAATTCAAAATTCATAGCTCCCTTAAACCGATTTCACTCTCAAACGGCGATACACCAGAACAATCCCTTCTAGAAAATAAAAAAATAAAAAATAAAATAGACACATAGGCGTACACACGCGCACGCTGGCACGGGGACACAGCACAATATGGCTTCTGAAAAATTAAACGAAATAAAATAACGCACCGGCATGCAGGCTCTCGACCGCAATGGCGTAAATGTGGTGGCTGTATAAAATTGTGTATATTGGTGATATTACTAGCGTATGGGGACCTGTGTAGGCTAAACTGAAAATCTGAGGGACGAAATTGCAGCCAATTCCTGGTCACATGACCCAAAACAGCGAATCGGTGGCCTGGCCTGGTGGCTGCTGTGGTTGTGGGAAGCAGCATTATTATTTTTTCCACCAAATGCAGTCACATAAAGGGGCTGATCACTGGATACCTTCTATTGTGTTTTTTTTCTCTCTCTGAACGGCTGTATTTCGGGTCGGGGTGGGGGGGGTTCGCCATGTGAGCAGTGTGGGCGGCGAGCAAGCATATGCCGGCCCAGTGTTACCGCACGAACAATAGAACCCCTCTCGGACATTTTTTTCGGTCCTGTGGTTGATGTAACTTAACATTGAATAAACTGAGGCTAGAACCATTTACAATATGGCTCCTTCAAAATTGAAAAAAGAACAACAAGCCTACCGTTTACAGTACCCAGCTAAGGCTGAAAATCTCCTATTTAGACATAAAAAATCTTGGACAAGATTCAAGGAGGATATTAAGTACTTACTCAGCAGTGGTGAAGATGACACAGGCTGGCTTCTAACAGAGAGACAAAAACTTAGATTTAATTGTGTAGAGAGACAAAGAGAGGGAGCATGTATTGTGTGTTAATGCATTTTTTTAAAAAATCCAACTGATATCGTCATACAACTGAGATAATGCATTTTTTTAAAAAATAGGCTGGCTGTCGGTGCCTCTGATAGTGTGTGCTTGCGGGAGAGATGGAACACTGAATACAAATAACGTCACTAAAATAATCTTTGCACACAGGCCCCAAATATCTCCTTGTAAGCTGCCGTGGTTCTCTCACCCTCTCTCCAGTGTGATGTGTGTGTTAAAATTGTCGGTGTGTTTACTCAAAGAAAGAGTTCACTGCGAGGTCGCTCTAGAACTGGAAAGGAGGGGAGACCACAGGCCTCTTCTTCCTTCTCATATTAATAGCAGCAGTAAATCAGCAATATGAACACTCATAATAAATGAGAGTGTGGTGACTGACCGTTATTCTAAAAAGGTACAAATGTAGATTTATATCGGACTTTATATATCGAGCTCCGGAGTTTAGATGCGGATTTTTTAGGGAGGTCCAGGGGAGCCCCAGTGGAAAAAAAGAAGTGGTGATCAATCTTTCTCTCCGCGCAAAGAGCCTGACAGCAGCCCCTCTCGCTCCCAAAATAACAAGAAAACCTCCGGTCTGAGTCTCTCTGTCTTTCCTCCCAGAGCCAGGTTTCGCCATTTTGTTTTCTTTTTTTTTTGATAACGCGCAGATACCATACCATGCATAAATATTTTATCTATGTAATAACCACTCAAGAACCAAGCTCTCACCCTGTCTTCCCCTCTTTATAAAGCCATTGGCTCCGTCTCCTGAAAAAAGGGACAGAAAAAAAGAAATGTGTGTGGGGGTGTGGGCCATTGAGTTCAATAAAACGCGCAGGCAGTGAGTAGGTCGAGGCAGCATGAACAACCACCACACACAAGCACAAAAAACAGCAGACAAAATGATGACCGCGCTCAAACACGTGCATGTGTATTCTAAACTGGTTTCTCTCTTTCGTCTTATTTTGTAAAATGTGAAAAAAATTAAAAATTCATTTAAATTTAAATTTCGACAGCCCTTTTTTTAAGTTTTGGTGGAGAACAGAGGCATTTTAAAAAAAACGTTTGACTGAATATGAATATTTGTGACTTTCTTATGTAAATATTTCTTTTCGGGGATTTTTTTTTTGCAGCCGATTCTATTTTTCGCAGTTACCAAATGGTAGGGTAAACAATTCCTATTTTACCTTACAGCAACTGCGTTTTAATTTCGTTCAGTCAAAATTTAACTAGTATGTGAATTAAGATTGATTAAAGACCTTTGTGGCAAATAAGAAAAAGTAAAAGAAAATTGAAGCTTCGGACAAAACATCATTCTGTTTAGTTTACTGAGTAAAAAATTAACAATATTTTTTCCCTATTAGTACTTCTTTTACTACCTTTCTAACAGCAATAACAACAACAACAACAACAACAATGATAACAATACAACTTAATATATACTGCATAATAAAACAACGTGTCTGTGATATATCCGACCGTTACATAGGTTAAATGTCCCGCCTACAATAGGCAATCTTAAAATCGTACCTCAAAATCATACCCTTATTGAATTAGTTAAAATTTTTTGATCTGTAATCCGGATCAGTCAATGTGGATGCAAACGTGTCCTACAGTAGGCCTGTATCTGTTCTGTTTTCAGCAGTGACTGCTTTGTTGATGCCAAGCCGAGCTCTCCGTCTGTTTTTATGAGGCAATAAATTAGATCCAATCTCTGGTTATTGGTGTTTTTATTGTCTGTTAGTCCAACGGAGATGTAAAGGGAAGTACGGCCATTATTTATGGGAGCCTGATTTATGTCCCAAGTTTTATGCTACTCTCAGGTCTCTCGGCACAAGCGCGTGGTGGTGGGTGGGTGGGGGTTTAGAGACCACGTGACCGGGCCAAGGCATAGGCCTCGGGGCTTTTCTAGTCTTTGAATCGTCGCATAGCAACCAGGCGGATCGGCATACGTTTCTGAGTTTTTTTTTAAAAGATAAAATAACGGAAAAAGGGATTAAAGAAGAAAAAATACTGACTTGAAATGTATGAAATACAGCTACAGCTTTCAGTGAGGTCCCTAGAAGAGTTTGTTAACATATAAAATATTTTAGAAAACCACAGAAATTACTTTAAAAGTTTGCTGAGTTCTTATCCTAGTGAATAACTATTTGCATATTTTCATAGTTTATGATTATTGACAGCTGGGAGGAGCAGTGCATAGGATTGTTTGCATGTTACCATGACAGTTGATGCAATTGCTTGTGGCAGGTTTCCACCTGATAGTAACACTGTCTAACAAAGTGGGCATGGGACTGTCTGGGTTTTAACAGTGATGATGCTTTAATAACTATTTACCAAAACATCATGCGTAAAGTTCCTCACCCCTGAGAGTCAGAAAAAATGAACACTAGCTCTGAATAACATAACATTTTATTCAAGAATTGTTCAACAGACAACTCTCTCAACAATAAAAGAAAATTAGCTACAAAGAACAAAAAAGGAATTTCTTTTCTCCAAAAAGACTTGTTCTTTTTTCCAGCTAATAGTTTGTCTAAACTTTTTGACTATGCATGGATGAGTCACCAATCCCCATCCTTTTCCCCTGTACAAGCCATGACATTTATGTACATGGGTCATTATAGGAACATAAAAACTACTTTTTTCTTCTAAAATACAAGAACTAAAAAAAGTAACTTCAGTACAATGGACAAGAGGAAACACAACTTTTTTTTTCTTTCATAACAGTTAAATGCTAAAAAAGTACATTTTTTTCTCGATATAAATACACGAAGGATAAATAATAATAATACAAAACAGAAAGTTTTTTTTTTTAAAACTGCTATAACAAATAAATATTTATATATGAATGCTCCCTTGAACACACATTGGTGAAAGACACTTTGATTGGAGGGCCTTCCGCTTTCAAAATAAGATTTATCATTATTATTATTATTATTATTATTATTATTATTATTATTATTAGTCGCCTTTAACCATCAAAATGTAAACTCTAAGTGCAACAATGATGCCCAGATCTGAAGTGTTAGTGTAAATCTGCACTTATAAAAAAAAAAACAAAAAAAAACACACCATGGGTTTATTTCCAGAACAGCATTGGGTCTCAAATGCATACAGCTTGTTTCCAGTTTTTGAAGACTGGCTGAACCAGGCTGCAAATATGTTCTGAAACAAACTCCCCTCACTAACAGTTCAAACAAATAAACCCACTTGTTTTCAAAATGTGTGATACACATCAACTTAGAATTCTGGGACATACATTTTTGTTCAAATATTTACCCTGTATCCATGTTAAAAGTCAAAATATGTAAAAACAAGAAGAAATGATATAAAATGTTTACTTTAAGCATTGGTGTCCGCTAATGTAAGTGAACTCTTTTAAAGTAAGAGTGTGACAGAAAGTGAGAGAGAGAAAGAGAGAGTAAAAGATAGAGAGAGACAGAGAAGGGCAGTGACTTACCCAAATATAAATAAATAGTGTTTTTCACTCTTATTGTTTACCCTGTATCGATGATGTGCTTAAGTAAGAAAATTAAAAAAAAATTCTCCTCCATGTCCTCCTATGCATCTTTTAAGATGTCAACAGCTGGCATAGCCTGGCTGTGGATGTGTGTTGTGGCAATGGAAGCTAGCTTAGCATTGCTGTGTTTGTGTGTATTAAGGAGTGATTGGCTAACATAGCTTATCACTCTTAGGGCTAGTTTAGCTTTTGAGCTCATAGCTTTTTAAACCCTGTTAGAGTGATGAAGGGAGTTGTGAGTGCATGAGTGGCTGTGGATGTGTGTGTATGTGTGCATGAGTGTGTGTGTGTGTATTTCATGGGGGTGGGGGGTGTCGTGGCAGATTGGGAGAAATGTTGCCTCCTTCAGAGGCAATGTGCTGCTGCCATAGACAGGACACAGAGGGTTAGTAGTGATTCAGTCTGGACAGACAGATAAGTACGGCATGAGGCAAAAAGAGACAGTGAAAGGAACACCATCCAGTGGTTTTTATGTGAGTTTTATGTGGTAGCAGCATATTTTGGGAAAGAGGAGTGAATTTCTGTGTTACTCTCTCTCTCTCTTTCTCTTAAGCTTTCTAGCTGATGAAGAGGCAAAACCCTTCACATAACTCAGCTTGGCTGACAACAACATGTGTTGCCTGGAGGGGGAGAGAGCTGAGCATCATAAATCTATCCACCTCGTTAACTGCCCATTAAAATCTCAACTATTTCATTTACCAAGCGGGAGAGCTGTTTATATATGTGCGTGTCTTAGGGGGGGCATTTTATTGTCAAAATAGAATTTTAAACCCCCTACAAGCTCTTTTAGAGCCATTAAAAGCAGTTTTACAACATTCTAACACAGTACATGCTGCAATTTGCTCCACCCCTGTAATTCATTTTCTGAAAAGTCCAGTAATACATTAGGAATCCATAGAGCAAGACTTTTCTGACTAGTAAACAATATTTCTCCTATTTATAAAAAAAAAATTATAAAGAGTGTTTTTTAGATTTTCTTTCGGTTTCTGATAAATATTTCTATTCAGAAACTGACATATTAACTCGCGACAGCTGCTTTGTTTGAATACAGTAGTCCACATCGCATGTTTTAAATTGACTGTGCAGTAGATCATGAGACCAAACTACGAATTGTGTTATGCCATCCAGCTGTCTATGCACGCCCCACTGCCACAAGACAGGCTTCTTCCTGTTTCTTAGGTGGCCATCAGACACAATTGACTGTATAACCTGTCTCCCATGTTTACAATATGCTTCACAGCCCGGATACAAAGAAAAATGCACGAGACTGTAAATTGCTCTAAAGGTTTCATGCCAATGTGTAAGCATGGAATAAAGCGACCAGAAGTTCTAAAAGTGATAATAAATCACTGGCAATATGCTGTACGACATTAAGTGTAAGTAAAACTTGTGTTAGTTAAAGTAACAATTTTTTGATAGGAAGTTAACAACTTGGTAATGCAGGTTTTGCTGACTTTTATTTGTTTTTTTCATTAACATCAGTAGTTTTATCAGGCAGAGGTATGCTTTCTATTGACTCTTTTGGCAACATGAATTGTTTGGGACCAACCCTGAAATTCATTTAAATTACATGAACCTCACTTTCAAGGTCACAGTGAAAGTTTGAGCCCTAACCTGACTTAATAGAAACAGAGTTGGATTGGAGAACACAGAACACTACTTGTTCCCTTTTGTGGTTATAAAGGAACAGACAAACCACTGGATGGCTCTTGTCTGTCTTGCTTTGTCTCTCTAGCCGTCCTATTGCAGCAGTAGAGTCCCCCATGTGTTAGTTTGTCTGTTAGTTAGTCATGTCATGTTACTTGAGCATTGTCCTCACTGTGTCCTATGTTTTCATTTTGTTCCAAACCTGCTACAGGTGAGTGAGCTTGGGTGCTTCCTGGATTCTGCCCTGAGTCGAGGTGTGGTGCGCCGACAGCTCAGTGTATGTAGGGTGTGAAGGTGGGTCACAGGAACTTGGGGGGGGCCCTCCACCCACATGGTGCTGGTTGGTGGTTGACATGGCCCCTGCACCGTTGTAGTCCATGGTTTGGTGGTGGGGCGGTGTGGGGCCAAGGTGATTGAGCCCATACATTGAGGGCCCAGAGCTAGGCATGGGTTCCACATAGCTGCCACCCCCCACGTAGACTGGACTGGCTTGCATGTTAGTGGGAGTACCATAGCCAGCACTGTTTGCCTGCACTAGGCTGTGGTGGGGATGTTGGTCGCCATAGTCTGGGTCTTGGGTGCCATACTTCTGCTGGGGGGGGCAGCCCTTCATTGGAACACTGGAGTAGGCAGTAGGCATGGAGTAGGATACTCCCTGGTGGGGCTTGCTAAATGATGGTGGAGATGGAACATCGTAGCCTGCCCCCCCTCCTCCACCTCCCATGGGGTGCATTGAGTTGAGGAAGCTGGAGGAGGACTGCATGGTCAGGGGTGGGGAGCCAGTCGGTGAGGGCCCTCCAGAGCTGGAGCTCAGCCCCTTGGACTTCTGGTCCTTCTTATACTTCATGCGTCGGTTCTGGAACCAGATCTTAATCTGGCGTTCAGATAGGTTGAGCAGGTTGGCCATCTCCACGCGGCGTGGCCGGCACAGGTACCGGTTGAAGTGGAACTCTTTCTCCAGCTCAACCAGCTGGGCGCTGGTGTAAGCAGTGCGAGCCCTCTTTGATGATGCTGATGACCCACTGGTAGGACTCTTTTCCCCACTGCTACCACTCTCTGCTCCACCTGATACTGAGGAGAGGAGAGAACATAGTCCACAGAAAAAGGACAATCTAAGATAGGAGAAGGAAAACTCTCAATACATGGGGGCAAAAACCCCACAGAAATTGAAGAGGGAGCGGGAGAAAGGTTCGAAAAAAGAAGAGCAGAGTGTAAATTAAAAAGGAAGATATAGTATTATAGAGGTAAAAAGATGATCAAATAAAAGTTGAGAGCCAGAGAGAATGAGAGAATGAAACACAATCAAGCTGCATGCTGGTGGAAATTGAAAGCATTCCTTAATAAAGCAGAGGGGATCTTGGCTTGCTGGTTAAATTATTCCTTGATATTAATTGTCATCTTCATAACAGTGGCAGTTATTAAGAGACAGAGGCCCTGGCAAGGGCTGGGGGGGGGGGGGGGGGGGGGGGGGGGGGGGGGGGGGGGGGGGGGGGGGGGGGGGGGGGGGGGGGGGGGGGG
>JAQMCX010000022.1:5830574-5840685 GCA_029814765.1 Acanthurus leucopareius
TTTTTTTATAAAATGGTGTTTTTTTTATTTTAATTGGGCCTGGGACTGGGTTGGCCCCCCCCCCCCCCCCCCCCCCACACACACACACACACACACACACACAAACACACACAAACACACACAAGCTGCTGCACAGGCACCACAATGAGAACCGATGTTGATCTGCATGCACTTCCATCAAACCTTAACATAATTGAGGTGACCCATTGAAGTAATAGTTTTACTGACTTCTAGTAGAGCAGAAATATATTCATAGATGTGGTCCACACTAGTGGGAACCTGATATTTAGTGTATAGTTAATCACAATGAGTCAAGTGATAATTGTAAAGAGTTTTTTCAATGGCAAACTCCAATTTACTATCTGTTAAGAGGGTAATCATCTTATTTAAAGTCCATGGAGCCTGTAAAATCTCAAATCCATCAGCTGCTGTCACTGCTTTGTACAACCTGTTTCAGTGAATAAGAGAGATGATATTTGGTTATCTAACATGTGGCATAAGGGGGTGTGTCCACTTATAAGGGCTCAAAGAGTCTAATATACTGGTCATATTTAACTAAAATGTTGCTGATAACAATCCCTCATCACTTCAGTTAGTTCTGTAATAGAATATTCTGCCTAAAATTGTTAGTTTTAACTAGTTCAGGATGCTTAGCAACTCAAATGTTTATGATGATATTGCAATATAAATTGTAAAATAAGTTTCAAAATGCATAGTTTAGGTACCCTTAATAAGATACTTTTTCCAAATCACAACCATTCTCATGCACTGTTTCAATCAAAGCGCAAAAAGAACTTAAGCTTAGATGACAATTACCCTTTGGTTGTATTAGTTATGAAGCAATTGTGGTCACCAAAGCCACAGCCGAGATCTTGGAAAAGCAGTGAAAATAGGTCCAAGTGGTGAATAATCATGAGGGTTTGTGTGATCACAGAAGTTGTGAACAAGCTGAGAGTTAAAGCCAATTTAGCCATTCTGTGTTACCAATATATAAAGTACAACTAGCTTATACTAATGTTGTCTAGTACAAAAGCCTAGTCAAGAAATCCTCCCTTCATAAAACTTCTGATGATTGTTTTTTCTTGTTTTGAGGGGTGTTACTGCTTGTTTTAGAGAGGTCTTAACTTAACCGCAGCCTATGGCTGTTTTGGTGGATGCTGTTTAATTATGTTGTATCATACCTAGGTGTGTTAATGATATTATGTTCAAACTGTTTTTATTAATAAGGGTGAAGTATATCATCATCAAACATCTGTCAGAATAATGCAATAGAGTTCAACAGTGCCACAAACAAGATCCCCTAAAATGATCATATATCAGAAAAAACAACCTCAGAAACATTTTGAACAAATATGAATATTGGTACTAAATGATAGTCAGATGGCTCAAAATAACATAGAAATTAGTTTTAGTTGGGTGTACTTAAACTTGAAATTGAGAGTACATATGAAGGTCAGACCTTATGTAGGTAATGTTGTTATTAATGCTTTTTTGCACTTTACATTGAAATTACTTGTGTGACAGTGCACAATTGTAGCAAGTACAGTAAGTAAAAGTTAAGGCAGGAAATCAGTCTCAGTACTGTAATAGAAGTTGATTTTTGGTCAAAGAAAAAAAGAAAAAAACAAAAACAAAAAACAAAAACAAAAAAAACATGATTGTTCTCCTTTGCTTTCTTTTCCCAGTCTGTGAATTTGTCTACAACCTGTCAGATTTAATGTCATTAAAAAAAAAAACAAAAAAACTTGTTTTTCCATAAACTTGCCAGGCCTAGTGTTTAACACTTACGATGCTTGTCATTAGCATTAATGCCAAGAACCACTGCATCATTAAAACCCTGCCACCCTGGTGTTTTTTTCATCTTGATGTTTATTCTATAGTATATTTTAGTGCTGAAACTGTGCCTCTTCCATCTCTGTCTGTAAGTATGTTAAATGTGCAGTTGTCCTAAAAATGTTGGGATATGTCTATGTGCATGCTTGTGATGTCCTCATACTAATAACCGCAAATGCAGTACAGTTCAAGGCAAGCACTGAGATCTGATATCCCCATAACTGTATCGCACTCTACAATATAAACAGTTGAATCTAAGGTTTATTTGTATGGACAGAAACAGAGGGATGAGAGAGGTAACCATTACATTATTTGTCTCATACGGTGGTGACATTCTCAAATGATTGTTTCAAATTCTTATCACTACACAGTCTAATCTCTACTGAACCCTTTGCATCAATAAACCTAAAGCTTTTTGAATATGATTATAAGACCCATATTTATTATGAAAGAACATATTTCCTATCAGTGATAACAACCAATTTAAATAAAATGTCTGCCTGTAATGTGTGTCAAATTGCACATTCAGATGATATTCTAATTTATTATCCTGTTGTATTTTTTTCCACTTGCTATATCTTCTCTTTCAAATGTCTTCTTGTGATTATTCCCTTTCTGCAAATCTGTTCATCTGTTATCGTATTCTGTTATCGTATATAAATTCTTTCTATCAATGTCTTACAGTGGCTTTCCAAGGAGGTGCAAAAAAAGGAGCAGGAGAGAAACAGAGAGCAATTGGGCAAATTACGCCTAGAGGGTCAAGGGTATAAGAGGGAGGAGGATGTGCTGGGGGAAGAACACAAGGTAAATGAATGAAGGAAGGTTTAAGTACTTAAAATTGCCATTGAAGTTTCTCTATCAACTTTTATGGTCCTGTCATAACCCTTTGACACTAAATATCTAATTAATACTAAGAATCTCTCTCTCTGTGTTCTACTTTGCTCTTCTGCTTGCACTGAACTGATCCTGTTACTACATAATGTCAACAATATTTAAAAAAAAAGTATCCAAGAAGTCACTAGACCTGGCAGTTGTTAGCCAAAAGACAATGCAGCTAATCACCTCCTTATTTAAACTCTGCCGTTCATACACAAAATCGTTTGCTTCATCTCTTCAAAAGTGTTCATCAACTCTTGAAAAGAAAGAGCAAATGTGTATGTTAATATTTGTTTAGGATCTTGATTGGTTCAATCCAAAAATCTGTATTTAATTTGTACACATCATATTGATAACCAACTTTGCTTTTCTAAAAACTTGATTTTGTTTGTCATTTAAAATAAAGATTTTTTTTTTTGCTTTTGAATTATTTACATGTGTACTATTACTCTACGTCTGCAGTAAAAATTGTCAGACTGCCATGACTCTGACCTCCCATGTCTTACTATTCACTGCATACCATGTTTAGACCTTTTTTAAATGGAACTGATGGGTCTTAGTCATTCCCTAGACTTAATCAAATGATTTAAGAGTGAGTGCAATAACTCTTATGCTAAAATACTTTGCAGAGAGATGTATAAATGGTTTAGTGAATCCAGCTTACCAACCACATTAGTTCATTTAAAAGCAATATCAGATCTTGACTAGTTGGCTCTAGTGCTTTCCCTGTCTGAACCAACGCCTGTAGAACCCTTTGAGTCCTCCAGAGATCTGCAACTTGAAAGAGGAAGGGGATAACAGCAACGAAAATAGAGAAATGCAGTTATGGGAAGAGCAAGTAGGAACAAAGATACAAACAAGGAGGGAAAATGAAAAAGAGAGAATGAGAAGGATGACAGAGGAAAGAAGTAATGAGTAAAAGAATGAGGAAGACATGCTGCTATGCCATAATGTTTCTGTAGTATGGGTGGGGGGTGGGGGGGTGGGGGGGGTAGCAGAAAGACAGAGACAGGTGTAATCCAACACACCATTGCCAGAGTTGTTGCTGGGTGAACAGTTTTTCTGCTTGGTTGTCTGCCGACACTCTTTCATCCAGGGAAAGATCTGCTTGGCCAAGGTCGGATTGGGGGGCATTGAGGAGGAGGAGGAGGAGGTGGAGGACGTTAAGGAGGAGGAAGAATTGGACGACTTATTGGGGCCTGATTTAGAGACTGCAGATGCCCCTGCACTGCCACCTGGCTGCTGAGCTCCGTTATTACCATTACTGGGGTTGGGGGGCAATGGAGGGGACACCTGGGAGCTAGGGTGGTGCTCAGGCGGCAGGCTGGGTCTCATGCAGCTGCCATTTAGCTCCTTGGTCTTGGCTAGCTGCTGCTGTTGGCTGCTGTTACTGCCCAGTGACTGTAAAGAGCAGGCAGAACGCTGGTAAGAATCCACATCCAGATGGGTTGCTGACTGGAAGGACGGCTGGTGGTGGGACACTGGGACGGGGGCATCGTAACCCCCAAAGCTGTTGGCGGCTGCTGCCGCCGCCGCCCCCTGCACCTGGTAGGAGGAGTAGCCACCGAAAAGCGTTGAAGAGTTGTCGTAGTATGTTGTCTTCTGCATTTCTGAGAGAAGTGGTGGCTTCTTCTTGTGCTCCGGTCCTTGTTGAGACCCACTGCCGGAAGACCATTTGGTACCGGGAATGACGTGACAGTGTCTCTCCAATTGTCCCCTGCAATCTGACCTAAAAGGTTAGCAGACACAGAATAAAGAAATAAGAGAGATAAATCCATCTTCTTCCAATGAAAGGCACCATGACATGAATAGAATCCACTGCTTTTCTTTTCTCAACCCCCCCCCCCCCTCCCCCCTGAGCTTAGTGCACAGTTTGCAGATGCTCTCTGGTGGAGGAGGCACAAGGAGGGCAAACTGTGTTCTTCTCTGACTCACAGACTTACACACATAGACACATGCATACAATCATTATTCTTAAATTTTCAGACAAATTTTAACTGAAGTAAAGTTCTAATAAAACATTATCATTGTATTTATATTCTAGTGGTGTGTAATAATAATAATAATAATAATAATAATAATAATAATAATAATAATAATAATCAGCATCATTATTATCATAGTAGCGTTCTGTTATAAGTAGATTTGTTGTTGTAATTATGCTATTACTTTTTATGTTATGATTACATTTTTTAATCTAAAAAATAATGACAATGCTTGTCCTTAGACTATAAGAATTAAATAAAATAAAATCTAATTAGCATTGTTTTTAATATTGACCACAAGCGTATTTTTTCTATTTTTAAGAAGAGTAATTTTAATTTAGAATTTCATTTTTGTAATTAAATACCACATCATGCCTGGTGCGTGTTTATCGGGACATTTCGTTGTGTTATGGCGGCAATAAATGACGCCGGTTTATATTTTTTTTCGAGTCTATATCCCACATAAATCTCTATGTTGAGGATGATTTCGGAAATATTTCCTAAAAATAGACCTCTGCATTTTGGATTTGTTAGACTGAAAAGCGCTTCGCTGACTATTTAGTGGTTCAATAGGCTACGTTAGAGAAAGATTTTTTTAAAAAAATATATGAGTGAAACACTTAAGACCAGGGTTTAAGCAAAATAGGCCAAAGATTAGATACCTAGATAGCAAATCCCTCTAAGAAGCCTCACAAGTCATTGAATCATCAGGGTCGAGTGGCCACAGTGCTCTCTCATGGCCCCTCAGGAATAAAAAAGAGAAAGAAAAGAGGAGCCAAGTCAGCCCCCAAAGACAGCCTATCTCGCCTTCTGGGGTGGGCTTATGGCCGTGAGAGGCCGGCTTGTCAGGGCCGACAGAGCACCTGGCACTCATTTCTCCTCCGGAGATAAAATGTATAACGAGGAGAAGTGGAGGCTCTGCTCTGATCAGACACAAACTATGTATGTTAGAGGAAAGATAACTGACACACCGATTTCATGATACCAAAAAATGGCACAGATATAATTAGACACAAATAGGCTATAAAGAAATGTACGCTATTCAGTTGTGTTATAAAACTGAAGCTACTTGTGTTTCTGTTGGCCTGCTGACCGACTTTATTGTTGTCAAATGGGCCCTAGAAAAATGATTTTAAGCACATGAGAATTTAATGCGACACTATTAGCCTACCTTGATGATGTTAGATAACAATCCTACACTGAAAAAAAAAACAACGAAATAAAAAAAGCATTTTTTTGCCGTCTAGTCACTTAATATTACTTACTACTAGTCTACTGGCGTATTTTTAACACCGGAAGCACAGTAGGCCTAGATGAGATGTTCTAAATATCCCATAAAAACAGCACTAAACAGCAAAAAAGAGAGTATTTAAGACAGGAAAAGAGGGTTGTGGTTTACAAAATAAAACAGAAAAAAAAATCATTCTGATTTACATAAGAGGTGAATATGTATATATTTTAAAATATTACGATTTTTTTTTCGAATCACAGACCGTCCCTGCTTTCAGCACGTCGCACATGTCAGCCATTTATCTTTCTAGTAGACAACTCGAATCCTAATTATTTACTCTCAGGAATATTCCCAAGGAGAGAGAGAGAGAGACTGTGGCAGTTTGTGTAGGAGGAATATGTTATTAAATCATATCGCTGTTTCACCATTAAACGGGACAAGTAATGTCTCTGCCCCTGCCTTGTCGAGCTACAGCTTAATACAATCACCAACTTTACTAGACGCCTCCCTGAATAATCTACTTACACTGACAGAGAAACAGCCACCCAAACAAAAACAGAGTGAGTGTGTGTGTGTGTGTGTGTGCGTGAGAGAGAGGGGGGGTGGGGGTGGGGGGGTGGGGGGTGTCTGTGTTTTATCCTGGGATATAAAATTACAAATGGCGCCTGCCATGGAAAGCTGTGCTGGCAGGGAGACAGAGAGAGAATGCATTAACTTAGACAATCCATGTATTCCTTATTCCATTAACATACACAGAGAAGGAGAGGGCCCAATTACATGGAGCTGAGCCCGGACGCAATAAAGGTTGAACTGATCAGAGCTATGTAGCTAAATTCATGGCCTCGATTTTGTCTGAAATAATCAAACAGTACAGTCTTCATTTATAAATAAAATTACAGAATTGAAGCATTTTAATTAGGATAAAATAAATGTCAGACATTATTAGTAAACACAATAAAACGGGGCCCAATGGGAAGGAAACGCCAGGGAGACGAGCATCAACAACAGAAAAAAAGGTCGGCAATTTTTTTGCAAATACATAGCAAGCCTATATGTGAAGAAGAGGCATAGACTAAAAAAAGGAAAAATAAGAGGATAAAAAAACGGAAAAATACGGAGATGGAAGGCCAAAAGAAGAAGGGGCTGCTTGCGGCGGGTAGATACGGCAGCCTGAAGCAATGTGAACTCTTCTTGAACTGGGATTGAAGTCATATGGGCCATAAATCACTGAGCCAGCCACTCCGCCGTTCACAAACTGCACAGCGAACAAACAGTTTTTCTGGTTTGTTGTTGCGCTCGTGCATTACCGCCTGGCCTGCCTGCAGTTGGTGGTCCTTACCTTCCTTAGCACCGGTGGTCCCGGTCCAGTCCTGCACGGACCCAGCAACACTGCATCTCAGTTTAATCCTCACACGCGTTCACCAGGTAATCAATAACAATAACAAATAATTAAATAAATTATGAATCCGCTTGCTTTCTCTCCGTTTTACTCTCCTCCTCCTTTTTTATTCTCTTCGCAACCCCGCTGCTCCTCTGGTGCTGTCTCGAGACTAGCACGGCTGCTCACGACCACCACTACAACAACACCTCCTCCAGTCCGCAGCAGCAGCAGACCCGGCTGCGCGAGCGCGGCTAACCGGACACCGTGTGGCATGAACGGTTGGCAGATAAGAGAGCTTGATGGACTCAAGACGGTAGGGGGCTTGATGCACGGGCGGAATGAATGGATAGGCTTGGTGTAGGCTACAGGCAGGCTTGCTAGCGCACGAGCTGAACGAGCTCACCGGGAGCTTGCCTGCCTGCTCGCGCCCCCCACCCCCCTTCCACATCCACCCTCCACATCAACCCTCCACCCCAGCACCAGCTCTGCCTGCACCGCTTCTAGTTGATAACAATGGCCTCAAAATTCTTTCTTTTTGGCCTCTGTCGCTTCCACAGCCATTCAGCAAGCCAGCTAGTTAGTCAGTCAGCCTATGAGGAACAAGTCTGCTACAATATGTCACTTCATAGCATTTTTGGTCCTTGTTTCGCTAAATATCTCTTCTCTCTCTTTCTGGGTCTCTTGGCTCTCTTTATTTCCCAGCGCGTCTTATTCTCTGCCTTGGGTCGGTGCTACGCCTCACTTCGGTTTTTAAAAAGCTAGTTGGTGGACTTATTCCTCACGATTACCAGTAGCCCTATAGTTAGTATTGCGCTGTTAATATCATTGTAGCAGTAGCTGGTTGTAATCTTCTTTTGTTGTTGACCTCAAGACCGGAAATCAGCACGGGGGTGACGGGGAGGAAATATCAGGACTTGACTTACGGACGCGTTGATACCGCCAGCAAACAATTCAGCGTCATCGATAAATTATGCTAATATAGTGGTTGGAAGCGAAACACTGGCAGATAGGTTGCATTCGGGCATTATGGGTTACTTTCACATGTTTCACTATTCGTTCAGAGGCAAGCCTTTCAAATAGAATCGTCATCAGAAAGCAGTTGGGTGGCCAAAAATGACTTTTTTTTTTTTTTTACCAGGTTTGGAGCAACTTCTGTGCACGGAAAACATGATGTTTTCGGAGTAAATTTCAAAAGCATGAGCCACTTGTTTGGGTGAAAGATTCCATTCTCCATTCTCTTACATTTCTAAAGAGTAGGCTATGCTATAGACTTTATGCTAGAAGGCCAAAGACATCCAACATTAAACTTTAATGCAGGCTTCCATAATAGCCTAACTGTTACTGCCTATTGTTAGCTATGGTATGGTATGGTATGGTATGGTATGGTATGGTATTATTTAGCATGAGACAGGGAGAACAGGACAAGGACATATCAGGAAAATTATAAAATTAGCATGAGAAAACAGCATAAAAAATGCACCCATTGCAGCCATAGTTTCTTTTTTTAGTCAAAGCTGAACTCTTCTTGTTTGCTGAGTTTGGCTGTGGATCGGTTTAGTGGGTAGGACTATATTCTCAGGTAAAAGCATGCAAATAAAATTAGGCTTACATGTTCCAACATCAAATGACGGTTACAGTTTAACAAATGACAAAAGCTAATGTGAAATATGTCTAATAAATAAACTATGCTTTAATTTGCAAACATCTGAGAAAATTATTATGGATAGTTTTTAGATAGATAGTTTGTGCCAAACTTAACAACGGCATTATTCAGCTCTTATGTCTAGCTTCTACCTTTTCACTTCATTAATGCTGCACTGAACCCACCTTTCACCCGTTTTTTGCCATCTGGTAAATTGATGTGGTCATACCAAGTGACGTTCTACAGACAACGTGAGAAGACTGATGTTCCCTCTCCTATCTCCTCTCTACATACTTTTCCAGGACTGTTTTTTTTTTCAATCAGTGAAAGGACACTCATTCCATGGCTCCCCAAAGAAAATAGACACTTAGTGTGTAATGTTAGGATTTCAACACCTAGTCTCCCCTGCTGCTGCTTCTGCACAGGAAAGGGTAAATATAAAAGAAAAAATAACATAGAGGAAAAGTTTACTGACATAAAAGTTGCAGACAATAGTGCAACATATCAATAAAAAGGCGAAAAAGAACTAAATGAATAGCTCTAACAGTGCTACATTAGGCCTTCTGAAAGAGAAACCAGTGTTTTGTAGTTCTTCCTCACTGGTCGTTTTAAAAGGTATACAAATTGCAAGGCATAATGGGTTACTTTCTTTAAAAGGAAAAAAAAGAAAACATTGCAAGGGAGTTGATTTCGTCTGTGTGTTTTGACTGCAATACACTTGAGGGGAAGACAGGAGACAAGTGCAGCAAAATTTAAAGAAGAGGTTGGCTAAAAAAACTAAAAAGACTGACGAGAAAACACAGAACAAAAGAGACACGGGAAAGTAAGACCAAAAAAGAAATGGCAATATTTAAGTGTCTTACACTGTTTTTGTTGACTAACCACTCACTCACATCACACTTATATTCTCTCTTTCTGGTTAAAGCTCTTTCTCCCACTTTCCTCTATTTTTGTTATTCAGGACGCTATCCTTGTCGTTTATGGCTACGTAAGATTTATGAGTTTTCTTGTACTCAGCAGCATGTGTGCGCGTGTGTGTGTGTGCAGTGTGTGTGTGTGTGTGTGTGGGGGGGGGGGGGGGGAAACAACCCCAAATTAAAAAAAATAACAATACAGGTGGGCGGCGGAAAAGTTGGGATTAAGACATTTGATGTTTAAGGTGG
>JAQMCX010000022.1:5848302-5865675 GCA_029814765.1 Acanthurus leucopareius
TATGTAAAGTGTCTTGAGACAACTTTGTTGTGATTTGACGCTATATAAATAAAATTGAATTGAATTGAATTGAATTCTGTAAATACCCAACGATTACTGCATGGTTGCACCTTATCACTGTCCTTTTGAAGCCATGTCAGCCTAGTGACTGAGCATCAGTTTTAGATGTTTTGTTGTTGTGTATCCAGTTTTCTGACCAATAGTGGATGTTGCATCTGTTGGTCATAAAAGACATTTTCTTACTGTCCACCCAGAGACACCAACACTCAGTGATATGTTTCTGTTGTAACTCGCGGCGTGACATTGCCTTAAAAATGGATTTTCCTAGGTCGTTACTATATAGCTTTGAGGCCTCATTATGCTGAGTGTTCAACATCCAGCGACACTACAACAGGCCATTTCCTAACATGCTTCTCTTATGACACATGGATCAGGAAAAGAAGCCAGTGATTGTAATATAATCAGGTCACTTGGCTCAGTAGCAGACAAGTCTGCTATTAAGCCTGTTACAGCAGGAGAAAGTGGCCTCATGGATCCTGGCCAGACCTGTCAGCTTTTATACACTGCAACAGCACTAGGCATTCTTGCCCCACTATTTTACTCTGATCGGTGTTTTGCCTATAGTCATTGGCAGTGTCATTGATGTATGAAATAATCAATTAAATCACAGCTGTATTGTAGATGGTGTGGGTTTTTCATGACTTTAAATACTCAATACCTGGAATGGAGCAAAAACCACCAAGGTCAGGCAAGCCTGAGTGCCTGTCAAACTATTACTTGATATGACTTCCATACAGAGAACAGTGCCTTCAGCCAGTTTGGCCGATGACCCACAAAATTAAAAATAGCATTTTCTTTCTTTTTTGCTGTTGTTGTTGTTGGTTTTTTTTGCATTTTAATTGTGAGAAAATGAAATGTGATCATTAAACACAAACTATTTTTGTTATTGAAAAACTACTCTAAATATTGTCATATTTTATCTTAAAAGTACTTGGCTGTAGAAAATATGTCAATAAGTATTATATGAATACTGAAATCTAGTCTCCCTCATAACTAAGGATTCAAGACTGTTCAGACCTGATGGCTGCCCGGTGCCATTTAATGCATATATATGTTACCAACATAAATTTCTACACTAAGCTCATACATAACTTGATTTAATGTCGTAATTGATCATTGTTTCATACCCCTCAAACCTTTCATAAGAATCACCTAAAGGGACATCTGACTACAGCATCTGGAATAGCATTAGAAACCAACGGCATAAGTCAGAATAAAGTTGGACTTGAAACTTAAAATAATTAAAACTAAAATAGTTTCACTTTTTTTTACAATTACTTTGATTGTTCTTCGTTAGTCCAGCTGAGGGGAGAAATCTGCTCTTATTGGACCATTTGTGGATTCGTTTTGTTTATGAAGAAAGGAAAGGACATGATATTTTGTGGATAGCAGAGAGAGAAAGAGAGAGAAGAGGTGGCTTCTTGGGTGAGCAATCTTTTCACACAATCATAAATCACTTGCTAACATGGATCTCCTCTCTTTACACCTATAGCCATCAGGCCTATATTTACTGCGGCTCACTCTCCCAGTGTCAAGCGCACACTCACTTACCCGACTTACTAAGTTAATGTTGCAAGCATTTTTCCTTAACAGTCATAAATATAATTTTAAGAGAGAGAGAAAGACAGGGAGCATGGCGAGACGCCCCTTTTGCCCCCCCTCTTTATTACCTATTCTGACACATCTGTCTTCAGCTGCCTTCACACACATATACAAAGAAGGTTTTGCCGTGGAGCCTTAACGAGGGCACACCCCGGATGCCTCTGCGAGCTCGACAGAGAAAAGGTCCCATAACAGATAACTGATGACATGTCGGGCGGCGTAAGATGACGACGCCTCGGGAATACACACCGGGACAGTGAGCGTGAAGCATCCCGGCAGACCTTACCTGTGCTCTTTCGAGATGTCCCTCCTCCTGGATCTCTTGTTGGTATTGTATTTTCTTTTTCACTGGATGCAGTCTTTGTCAGACTCGGAGTGGAAAAAACAACAAGAAGAGAATCCCTTCTCGGACCACTTCGGATGTATTGTTCAGCGATTTCAGATGCGTAATTACGCGCCCTTGGTCTGGCACTTTGGCTTTTTCCAAGGTGTATTGGAGTTCAAAATAGCACTAAAACGACATTTTGGAATGCCAATCATGTTGTTCAAATTGCGCCTTTGCATGCTGTTAGTATACTATTAGAGTGCATCTATGAAATAAGGTAAGAAACGCCAAGCGTTTGCATTCCGGATTTGGAAAAAAACATAAATCTTGAAGCCGCACCCGCCATGAATCTCCAGTATTTGGGCCTATCTAGAGCATATCGGTTGGTTGGGACTGCTCGGTCTTCGGCTAGCTGTACTACTACATTCTAAAAAATGTAGTATGTGCGCGCCCCCACCCACCCACCCACCCACCTCGTCTCCCTATGCTGCAAAATTTCCTATGTAGCAGAACGCTGTGCCTGGCCAGAACTACGAGCTTTTCTTTTTCTGGAACTTTATTAGCCACTGTCCACCGGCCGATGTTGGGATACGGCATGAGTTCCACTGAAGCCACAGTGTGTTGTGTATCTCTGTCGCACTCAAGCTCTTTCTTGGCTCTTCTTTATCCCCTATTCTCTTAGTTCACAAAATAAGAGGAGCAAACCCTCTGTGCCATTCAGCCTCTTAGTCTAGACTTTGCTTCCCTCTTTCTGAGGACTGGAGTCTTTTTCTTTGAACTAGCCAGCGCTCACTAAAACTCTCACTACTGTTGTTTTGTTGCTACTTCGCTAATGAAAAGCCGTTTGCCCTCCCGCTTGACGTGTAACTCCTTCGGATTAAAATATTTTAAATATGTCTTTCGAATCGGTAAATCTCGTGTTCACGGTCATTATAATGGTCCGAGGAACACTGGAGACTACCGAAATCTAGTTCTGCCACCCTACTGTCCCACTCCTTCCTCCAATTTTATTACTCTCTAATTCCATCTCTAGTTTTCTTGTTCGCTCTGGCTTTGCTGGTGCAAATAGACGATTTAACACTGAGCAGTCACCGACGTCGGCTGCAAGAGCCTCGAGTGTCAGGGAGGAGGCGAGGGTTCTGGTTCTTGTTCTTGTCAAATGGAGGTGCCCCGTTGAGGTGCGCAATGGGGTTAGCGAGGATCAACTTAACCTGCCTGTCTCCCCAGCCTGCATGAGGGCCAGATGTTGCTTATTACATTGAGTCAAACTGAGAGCGATCTGAAGAGAGGAAGAGGGAGAACAACGTTGAGAGAGGAAGAAGAGCAGAAATTCCTCTGTGATTTGACCTGCACGTCCACACAGGGAACCATTTCCGAATGCTGACACAATCAGTTGTAAAATAAAACGTTCCCCTGTCTTATTTGGGGAATTGCAGTCAAACTAGTGAAATGTCCATTATTTTTGCTGTGGTAAGAGAAAAAAAAACTCATAGTATTCTAAAAGCAAGGTAACCAAACGGTTTCCCTTTCATCTTAATAATTATGTAGACCTTGTATAAGATCGACTTAACCCTTTCTCGAACCAGAATAATTTGATATAAACCCTTCGCGCGTAATGTTAAGAAAAAGAAAATAAACGGATGTCAGTGCAACTGTCCTACTTTTTACCAGACCAGTACATTTTCTCTCAAAGGACCATACTAAGAAACTTATACTTTTTTTGTAAGATTTTTTTAAATTGCATTGATTTCAATAATGGTATTTAAAAAAAAAAAAAAGATACACACGTACAACTATACACACTGCTGCGCTGCTCTTTCTGTCCCTCTCTCTCTTTTCCTCTCTGTGAGTATTTGCGTTTTCTACCCACGCGTAGAGACATTCGCTTAGTGCCACACACAAGTACAGACAGATAGTCAGAAAGACAGACTGATACATACTCACAAACACACAAGGGATCTAGCAGGGAAGAGGGCGTACAGAATGAAATAAAGAGAATTTCAATTACACGAAAGCAAAGCTGATATTTTTGGCCGTTATGATAAAGGAAAGAGAATGGAGAGGTAAATAAACTCGCATCCTTTTCCTCTTCGTGGAAACATTTCCGGCTCGAAAAGCTAGGTTTCTCTTATCGCTCTCATGCATGCTGTTCGTCGGCCCGGTTGAAGGAAAAATAGCGCAGCTCCAGGGCTTTGGATACGGTTTCAGGAACCCCATTTTTCACGAGCGTTGAATCACTGCCCTCGCGCAAACGATTGTAAATTAGCAGAGAGAGTTCTTATTGATTTGCTTCCCAAAGGGCAATCTTTTCCACGTGAAGAAGAGCCGTGAACGTACATGGAGAAAGAGATTATTTTATTTGATTATTTATATAATGTAAATAATCAAATAAAAATTAAATTATTATTATTATTATTATTATTATTATTATTAGTATTATAATAATAATAATAATAATAATAATAATAATAATAATAATAATAATGCATGCACAAAAAAATCATTACATTACCTATCCAAAACATAATGTATCAAAAAAAACCTAGCTTGTTATGGCTGACTTAAAAACTTATGTAAATATTAGGCTACTTTCCCCACACTTGACCCATCCCCTCGCATCAACCGACTGCAGATTTGTGAGACCAAGTGAGTCTTTTATTTATAACTGTTCAGAAATCCTGCTCCATTACCATTTGTTTTTAAATCAGCTTTCTTTTTTGACATCATAGTCTTGGCCGTTTATAATTAAACCAAACCGGAGAAAGCCACTTTTAGGCTATAGGCTTCATTTAAGATCCGAAAGTTAAACAATCTTCGAAGAACAGCCAGCTTGAAACAAGAGAACCATTTTTGTCTTTCTCTCCTTATCTAGAAAAAAATCTCTAACATCCTCTCTTTTGCTAAAAGTTAGAGTACTTCATGGTCAGTGCATGCATTTATATAATTTACATATATCTTTTTATATCGCTTTAATGCATTAGTTTAACATTGACAGATCAGTCAACAAAGAGCCTGTGCATTTTATTACTGAACACAGAATACAAACAAACGAAACAAAAAAAAAAAGTTTTTCTTTTGAAGAAATTTTGATTAACTTGAATACCATAGACATATTTCCTACTTTTTGATAGAATATAGGTTAGCAAGTATTTAAATGCTTCAATGTTTAAATTAAGCAACATATGTAACACCTTAAGGCTATGCGCTGTTTCTCTCTGTGCCTCCGATGCAGCTTAACTCGAGTTACAACAAACTTGATGTTTGTTTGTCTTAGGTCTTTGCTGGAAAACGATTTTTAAAATTGGGCCAAGTTATTGTTACAAAATAATGGGTATGGGTATATGTTGAGGTAGATTGAATGTATTTCAAGACATTTTACCCATAACCGGAACGGCTTTCCCTAAAGAACAAAGAAGAAAACAACATGGCTGCCGGGACCAGTAGTGAGTTGGAAGTCAAGCGTGGAGTCTTGCCAGCGCCTACTTGCTTCTATGCATGTCTGCCAGACGCGTGGGTTTACACCGACCTTGTCCTTGACAGTACACAATAAAACGACGCTTCAGTCACAGCGGACTCATAAAGATGTGTCCATCTGTAGGTCTTTGGCCCTCACGAACAGTAAAGCGCCACATGACTGATAATATATTCTGTTAAGTCAAGATTTAAAGTAGTGTTTATCCTTAGCCTGTTAAATCGGCAGCAACAGTGCATTTTACATAAATACTCCGTGACTGTCTCTCCAACGTACACCTTTCTGATATCCGTTTTAATCAAGACCTTGCATTTTCAAATAGAGCGCAGTTTTAGTTTTCGAAAGTGGTGACATATAATAATTTTAAGGTAGGTCTATTAACCCATTGAAAATGCACATCTATTCTTCCAACAACAGACCAGCTATTCAGGAAAAAGTTCACACAAATCGCTTACATTCAATGATTTCGCCAGAGCTTATAAATGGCACACTACAATTACACATTTTAGAGGAAAAAACCTCTCCATGCCTTAACATATTCCAGTCCATGTTATAAAAAACAAACATTTTACTCATTATTTCCTTCCCTTATTGTCAAAATTAACGGGTAAAGCTGCCACTGACTTGCATGAGGTTTCGGAGAAAAAACAATAATTTCAGCCTCAGATGTATGGAGCGTCACAATAGGCTAATGATAACGAAAATAAAACCCATTTGTGTTTTTGGAGGGGTAACATGCCGTCTTGCATTTGAAATATAAATAATATTAGCAGCAGAGGCAGATTTGTATCTAGTGAGGAAGTTGTGAGAGCGATGTCTCACAGGAGTTAAAGCTCCCCCCTCCTTCAGCTTGAACAGCAGAAGCATCTATAATGGATGTTAGAAGGGGAGTGATATCATTTCTCAACACCGTTTCAAATATTTGAACTATTTCAGCTGAGTTTGTTCTGGAACTATCTTGCGAGACAAAACACACTTAACAGTGGACACATGCCTGGGATAAGATAAGATAAACCAACTACCTCTGCTGCCATGTTCCTTTCACTGTGTCTCCATGTGGCAGTGTCAGGAATTAGTTATAAGATAAATTTTTTTGCCATATATGCGCTTTCAACTTTGTTTTTATACTTGCCATGCTTACAACCTGCCTTCTTTGTGTCTGTTTGCAGCCGGTGCCCTGCACGACGCTTCTCTGTCACTCAAATCAGACATGAAGCAAAATATTTAAATATATATGAAAAAGAATTAAAGAACCACCCCACCACCACCCTTAACGTCCACCGAAATGAGGCGGCATATTGCTTTTGACACGGCTGCGAACAGCAGGAATACACATTTTGAAAAGTGCCGCCTCTCGTTGGTACTGCCGTTATTATTTGATGGGAAGCAGTGAAGCCGCTTTAATTTGGTTACACCAAGGCTTACACTGGTATTGACGGCAAAGTGGGGAAACGGGGGGGTGGGGGGTTGGGGGGGTGGTTAGGAAAAATCCTCTGCCTCGGAAATCAAATTGTAAATGATTCCGGTAGGCATTCATTCATTCAGCCAGTAGTATGAGATGCTTTCCTGCTTTTGTTAATCATTTATCAATATTATTATTTAATAAGCAATAAATGTATTATTATTATTATTATTATTATTGCTGTTATTGTCATTATTTCCCATGTGTCTAAAACGGTCCTGCAAGCTAATGTTGTATTCACGTAGGCCTAATAAAAAGATTTATGCTGCAATCATTGTCCTCTGTTCTAATTGCCTTTTGCATCATATAAGCAGCTGGCTTCAAACGAAAAAACAGTACTCAAGCGTCATTTACTACAGCGAATTATGAGGTTAGCCATTGCAATCACGTTACTCTATCCCACTCCTCACCTAACCCCACTTGCAACTGACAATGGAAAAGACGTAGAATGTTACCACAACCAATTTACAATGTCGTATTGATTGACTTGGTTTGATTTTTAACCGTACAATGTATTTAAGAAATACACTCGAATTCGATGTGTCAAATATGTTATTTTATACAAGCGACAAAAATTGTGGGATCCCTGCACATTTTTTCCACGCCACATTTAGAAAAAAATGAGGGGCTGATTCACTGAAGGATTTGAGCAAAAGCAGAGACACTAAGTGCTGACATGAATAATGGCACCCAGTTTCATACCAGCAGACAAAAATGTATGAGAGAGAAGGAGAAAAAAAAATAAAAAATAAACTAAGATTCAGTGGACACTCTTTTATATATAAAGTTAAGTGGACACTATTAAAACACTATTGGTTCTCACTACATACATTTCCAGTGGCAGATGTAGACACATTTCATTGCAAACTATAACATTAGTTGTTGATAGATGACTTAAATTAAGCCTAAAAAAATTCCAAAGCCGCGTTGATTCTCCCTGTTCCTTCTGGCAATATAGAATACAGCGAAACGTTTTACTTTAAAACGAGAACCCTAGGTGTGTAAAATATGAAAGGGTCGGGCTCGAACCTATATCATTCAGATCTTCCATGTGGCTCCCATGCCTTAGCTATTTGGATTCGCTTACACCCCCTGGCTCAAGAGACGAGCTTTTCCTGGCCGACAGGTCCTTTTATGAGATTTCATGGCGGCCGAGGCGCGCCCGATGTGCCAAATTTAAACAAATATCCCGTTAATTGGTCACCGCAGTTACTCAAGACCCGGAGCTACAGCCGACCACTCTCATTCTGAGCAAATAAAGAAAACACCCCAAGTAATAATCAAGCGTAAAAAGGCGGAGGGATGTGTGTATGAGAGCATGTAGGGAAAGGCAGGCAGATACAGAGGAGGAGACAGTGAAAACAGAACCGGAACTGTAAGAGGAGGAGAACTGAAAGGAGAGCCCGCGGCACCCGTAGCGATATCTCTTGCTCTTCTCCTCCTTCTTCCTCATCCCGGTGTATCATCGGTCCATCGACCGTCATTTTTTACCAAACGTCTTCCCACAGCGGAGGAAAAAATGATTTATCGCGGGTAAGGCCATAAACAACAGTACTCCCTCACAAACACACAATGGCAGCGCCGGCCGCACGCTGACACCTAGCCTCACTATAAATCAAGAGAAGTAGCTGGCAAGGGGAAAAAAAAAAAAGGGGGGGGGGGGGTGGAGAGGGAGAGAGAGGGATGGACAGAGTCAGGCAGATAGAGAGAGATGTAGAGGCAGACAGGAGTTGATGGGGGAAAGATGGAGGAGAATATCCAAGTGGTTCTTAAAATGTAAACAGCCATCGGCTAACATTGGATTGCTCTTTCTCTCTCCCTCAGAATTTGCAGATTGCATCGCTTCAACCTATAAACAATAGCTGATGATGATCAGTGGAGTTGATGTTTAAAAATACCATGGCAACATGCACGATGAGAACACAAGGCAAAAGATGGGTATACTTTGGGCATATTTACCAAAATGTTAAAATAGCCTATGTTTCACTGAGAGGGAGGCGGGCGAAGGCGGCACAGCGGCGTAGACGATGAGGAAGAGTATGGTTTCCCCCATGCAGTCCCCTTCCTTCCTTCAGATATACTCACGGTGACAACGACCCGCTAGACGCACACCCGTCCAAATTTGTTTTATTGCAGCCTCCTTCTCTCTTTTCTCTTCCTCTCTCTCTCCGTTGGCGTTTCTCAGTGTCTCCTCTTCTCCCCCTCTCTCTCTTTTTTACTCTCTCTCCCCCTCTCTCCGCTGCTATAGGGGGGCCTGCATTTTTTTTTTTTTTTTTTTTGAGAGGACAGTTGAATTTTCTACGTCAGACACACACAATGGAGGAGCACCATGTCTTGGGCTACCGTTATACTCCTGGCGATTACATATCTGTTCTGCAACCACTGCATTAATTATTTAATGAATCACGTGACGTGTTGGTCGGACTGGGGGGTGGGGTGCGGATGAACTGGGGCTATCCGTTCGCCACTTCGTTCCTTGGACTCATCCCGACCACTGTATGCATGCAAGAGAGCCCTACGAGTAAAAAACATAAACATAAAAACAGTAGCCCACTAGAGCACTTCTGTTCACCTCTCAGCCTTTTCAATGGGAGGATGGGGTTAAGGGGAGGCATGATTGGTGTGTGTTTATGTGTGTTAGCTGTAAACTGAAAGCCTATGACAGATGCACGAGGAGAACAATAAAAGATGATTGTCATCGACTATGGTCGTTTTAAAAAATGACTTCTAAGCATCCAACTTGTTTCTCGTTATTTCTCATTGTCATCTCTTTCACGGTACGCCGTTGGTTGGCAGAGCAAGTTGAAGTACTCATTTCTGTTTCCGACATTTGATCAAAAAAATTTGATGCCAACTGAGCAAAGCACGGGTATATTTTTTCTGTCAATTTTGCATTAAAGTATATTCTTCAAATTTGGCGTTATGTGTGCATGTCCTGGAGCGAAACTTATTATTCCAGGGTAACGATGACAGAAGTGAACTGTGTCATTGGAAACACTCCAAACTGTTCTTGTAATAATTACAAATTCACCGAAATCCAGGCGCAAATCCACTGTAAATCTAAGCGAAAAAGTCCAATACCTACTACAGACAATGGAATGGTTTTCTTTTACTTCTGTATGACAATATGAATCATAATCAAGTATTTCATTTAGAGTAATTGTCCAAAAACACTTTTTTTTATTCCATTAACAAACTCCCCTGATGGGGTAGTTACAACGGCGCACGTTGATTTATTTTGAAGCAGGAGACATTTATTTAGAAGGTTGAGTAACGGACAGGTAGAGTGCGGAATCGAGCAGAGAAAAGCTCTTCAGAGTAGATGAAAAAGAGAGAGGGTAACACAGAGAGAATGAAGCGGAATGATGGAGAGGGTAAAATAAAGACAGACGAAGAAACAACGAAGAGACACAACCCCCGTCGCGAGGCCTTGCCGGGCAGTAACAATAGACTGCTGGAATCCTTTTCGCGTTCGGTCCCCCGGTTCAAGAGCTTGAAAAGCCCCCAGAAGGATAGAAGCTCAAGAATATTTAAAAAAAAAAAATCTAGCCTGGTCAGCTAGAATAGGGCTAACAGAGCTGCCGAGTAGCTATCAAGAACCACTTCATGGTCAGCAGCTTCAAGACACGCTGATGTTCCTTGAGAGAGGCCTCAAAGGCATTAGCATTTCTTAAAAGTCGTTCCTTCATAAATCTAAATGCTAAAAATATAAAAACTCTTGTTCTTAACAGTCAAGTTCCAATGTCTTCATCGGAAGTGTCAATAAAATAACTACGTTGTGTTACTCTTGAATTAGCCAATTTTTACAATTGGAAGACGATTAAAATTGTGTAACATCAAAAACCAAATTCGACTAACTAGATGCATATTCTTGAGGATGAGATAAGAGCAGAGCCAAAAATGTCCAGCTTCTTAAATTAAAATATAAAAATGGCAAAGGTCTAGACAAATTATCGTCATAAATTTAAAAAATGTAATGTTTTTTCTTGTTTTGATGCATTAATAATGCATGTCTTATAAACCTGTCTTGCAAGCGTTGTGTGTTTCCCTGAGATTTTACCCCCAACAAGATTGAAATCAAACATTTGTGGTGGTGATGATGGCGTCTGTAATGACGACCATAAATTATGGCACACAGTGTGAAACAACAGCAAAGAGAAGTACCAGCTAAAGCCTGGACCGGTTTCACAATAGCAATACAGACCAGTTCTGTAAACGTAGAACAGCCGCATGCAAAGTTACTACAGATACACAGCCGCTGTAGTACTTTAAAAATCCATGTTATGATATAAGAGGTTAAGTTTACAGGGAAGGTATATTTTCGCTAGCTAAACCGTAATAATGATGCATTTAGTGATGGAAAATTTACGTCAAAGCTCCATCTGACAACAGAAACTCGAAAGTAATGCATTTGTGAAATAAAGCTACTAGCTTACTGTACAAAAATTGCATGCATTTTAAAAATAACTTTACATGCCTGGTGTTATTGGCTGTCACCTTAAAAAAATTCATGCAGGTCTAGTTAGAGATAATGACACGGATCTTGTTTTATAATAGGGATAAAAATATAGCTTGCGGCCAATGAAGCAGTTTAACATTTAATATCCTAATATTACTAAAACCAGTAGGCTAAGTTAAGTGATGTTGGAGTTCTTTGAGATCTTCGGAGTCTCTTAGCCTGTGATGGATTAAGACAGGTAGATTCTTCCTCTTCGTTAATAATTAACTAGACTTTGGATAAAAAGAGAGATTCTCAACATGTCTTCTTATTCTGTATTCATCTTCTTCTGCATTCTTATTCTTATTATTTCTAAGACTAGCCTGATAAAGAAAGATAAGGACAGAGAGAGAGAGAGAGAGAGGGAGAGAGAGGGAGAGAGAGAGAGAGAGAGATTGATTTACCAAGCCCCGACATCTCACCTTTTACTGCGGCTCGTAAATCTGCCTCGGTACTCGAGACCACAGCACGCGCACAACCAGTTTTCTGAAATATGGTCTTCTCCCACGCGAGACATGAGGTCTTCCCCCTGTTATGGGATTGCACCGGAGACATCCCTGGCTGGTCTCACAAACCGTTCTATCTATTTAGCCCTATTATAAAATTACTTTGAAATAATAGAATATTAAGATATTTTTTTTAAAAAAACTGATAATATAAAAAAGTGCACCTGGACGCATTAACACGCTCATTATTGCTATTATGAAATCACTGTCAAACGAAGGATAAACACTGTCGACTCATTTGAAACTAATCCGTCTATACATTAAATATGAAGAACGGTGCATTTTAGGCTGCCGTGACTGTTTTGTCAATGACTTATGGCTATAAAGTCTAGTAGAGTGCCCGCTGGGTTACAGCTTAGATCAGTTACACTTCATGTTTTATATTTTTACAAACAAAATTTTCTGTTGGGCTTCGAATGGAGTACATTCCTGAGATTCACATTCCAGATTTTATCCTATGGTCTGAACAAGATCCTGAATGTATTTAAAGGAAATTTAGCCATAACACATGCAACCAACAGTTTTGACTAAGAATAAAGTGGCACCTCCAGATTACGAGTGAGATGAAGAAGTTTATTGACATATATTCTTGAATGGTTACAAAAAAAAAACTATTAGCCGTAGGCTTAAATGAAAGCAAAGTTTAAACAAATTACCCCCTTGCAACAGAGAATAATTCTATTTTACATATAAAGCATGGTAAATAAGCTATGACATAACGAGCATAACCGACTGGCAACAGTGCACAGCCTACTAACTGTTTCGAATTTTGCACTTCATCTTTGCTCCGAAGGTTTAATAATCATCAATATTTGTTTTAATCGAAATGATCTCAACGAGTAAAAAGCGAGGTCATTGTCAAAATAACTTGTTTTACCCTGACTGAACCAAGTTGGGTCAAGTCATGACACGACACAAGTTTGTCCTTCCTGGTGAAAAACTGGTGACAAAAGTAAGGAGCTCATTTTATATGTCTCAGATTTGTTTTATCCAGGATATTATTGTGCGAGTACAAGAGTAAGAGCAGTTAGTGCATCATTGTCACCAGGATATTTATAAATAAAGAGACTGAGATGGGTTTTTATGGTCACCTTAGGAGGCCATCAGTACGCTAGTACTTGCCTAATGTTCAGCCATTAGTCATACAGGCCTCAAAGCCTATTTATCACTCACATAAAACGGGTATGAGTGCTGCTGTAACACACAACAGCACGATCATCACAGTTTAGGTCTCCTTGTCTCTGTTTAGGAAACGCAGCATTATTGATAGGAAACAGCTGGGTCTCTTCACAGTAAAGAAAACAAAATAGAGGTTGACATATTGAAAAGAAAAATCTAAAAATTAATTAGTTTTAATGAACAATTACTTGCTGATAAAATCGTTTCGAAGACAACTATAGGTTTTTTTTTTACGGATTCTGAAGAGTATTCGAAAGACAGAATCGTAATCCACCAGAAGAGTCCGCTCCCTTCATATTCCTCATAAGGGCTGCAGTAATAAAAGTAGATCTATATGGAGTGTTGATAGAGCACAGGACAACGAGAGATTTAGCTTGCAGTTTCTGATTTTTAGTTTGTTGCTTGAGGATACTGATTTGATCGTTACAGTTTCAATTTAGTTGACCACTTAAGATAACTGTTGATAATATGCAACTGCCCACCTGACGTTACACTTCACGGCCACATCGCCCTTGCATTATATTAAAACAACCGACCGCGTGTTTCAACTTGGCAACTATTCGGCTTATTCGACTTTCTCTTTTTAATACTTGATACATGCTACTTTTAAACCGCTCTCATGCTCTCTTCACCCGGTGCAGTAGGCTAGTAAAAGCTTGGCAGCCATATATCTCTGGTGACGACCTCCTCCTGCAGCCTGTGCTCCTCCACCGTGACCTCCTTGGCTCCTCGAACTCCAAAGGATAATAAATTTCTCGGTCAACGGGGCTGCAGCGAGTGAGGCAAAGGAAAAACGCTCCGCGATCTGTCAATTAGCGATTAGCAAACTACCACGAGACTCTGTCCCAGAGAGAGAGAGATAATAAGTTGATGTAACTCTTGGCTTTTAGTTAAGTGTTTTCGTGAGAGCAAATGTCTACTTGCAAACAATGGTTTTGCTGATATATTTCGTGATTGTAACTTGAAGGTTCATGTCTTAGTGCACAGTTGTGCGTTTGTGTGTGCTTGTGAGTCTTGTTGGGAACCACCAAAGCCTGTAGCTTCATGTGAAAAGCTGCTATTTAAACATCAGCTCCATCAGCTGGTTCAAACCCTCCAAACACCCCCTTGGTACTTCATTCTTTTACATCAGAGTTATTTAATTGAAAATCCCCTTACAAAAGAAAAAAATCTCTTTGAGGGAGAGAATAAGAATCAGGACGAATGATGAATCAAACGTGTCAGTATATCAGGGCAAAAACAGACTAAAAATGACAAAAAGTTGTCTAGTTTAACTAAAGATCTTGTCAGATTTTTATGAAACTGCAAAGTAACAGGACAGGAATTTGACAGGCATGTTTATGATGGACTTACATCAGCTTGGGACAGAAATCAGATGTACTCTATTCATTCTTATATACTAAACAATCCGACAAATACTCCACAACATCTCTTTACAAACCAGTGAGCAGCAGAACTACAACTTTAATACTGCTAAGTATGCCACATATGCCATATATTGCACATCACCTAAATGCAGCATTTGTACAAAAACACTTAATGCATTAAGTTTTAAAAGTATATAAAAAGTATGCTCTGCACCATAATTCCCTCAGTTGTGTTTGCCTTAAAGTTCTACACCATCCTTTGCTCTTTTATTTGTACATCCTCTCTGAACCTTACATCAGTTATTAATACAGTAAAGGAAGAAATGTGCAACTGGTCTTCATACTCAAATTATAAAAGAGGTTGGTTTTTGTTCTCCCTAAACACTTTACTCTCATCCACCACCCAAGATTTAATTTCCTTGGTATTCCACAACATTTCCAGCTTCACTAACAAAAAGGCTGCCCAAAGTTGCACCAGAAAACCACTAAAGCTGTGTGTACACACACTATGTTACCATTATGCTGGTGTGCATGGTTGTCATTACCTCATTATCTTGCTCTCTTAAGTCAGTTTCAGTTCAATTTGGTTCAACATTTTACAGAAATAATTTCATGTCATGTTACCAAAGACCAGGAAAAACATATAAAGTACTAAACCTAAGAGCAAAAAATAGAGAAGAGAAAAAAAACATCAAAACCTATATGGATCTCCCATTTGTTTGTTTCCCATGATTTTTTTAATGCTTAGAGAACTGTCAATGGCAAAAATAATTGGAATATGTCGATCGTGGAATATTAACACCAAATGCCTTCTGAATTTCTTGATCTTTTCCAAAACACATTCAGTCATATAAGATGCTGAAATTATTATATTATGACAAGGTTATTGACACTTTTGTACATTAACACAAAATAAATCGATCATTCCTCAAGGTGCAGTGATCTCTGACTTGTCTTTTCTGCTATTGCTAAATAAACATATTGAAGCACAGAAGCATCTCATTTGCTGTAAATGGACTCGGAGAATGGAAAATAACTTGAAATTGTAAATATGTAATCCAAAGTAAAGCATCTAGCAATAGGTAGTGCAGAGCTATGTTGGCGCTGTCTTAAAAAAACAAACAAACAAAATACTTTCACACATGATCAGCCAGATCAGAGTGTTTTTATGCTAGTTTAAATGTGAGACATTACTACACCACATATCTTTTGAGACCAAGTTGCACGTTCTCCAGATGCAATATGTGCAACGTTGAAATGTTATAACAATTGCAACAACAACAACAATAACAACTGCCAAATACAGTGACCACAGTTGAAGAAGATGATCACATGAACAAAAACTCACAGGTCTGATCCCCAAAACAGCCACAAATTGCACTGACAAGACCTACAAGCAACACTGCCTGCTCCACTTTAGAGCAGCACTGAATGCATGAAAATGAATTATCCATATCAAAATTAAATTGTAGTTTTTGCACATCAGAGCCCATACTACCCATACTGATATCAAAATATCTGTTGGTATTAATTTGAAGATTTTTCATATAAAACTCAATGGAACCTGATTTTCCTTATTATTGATTGTGCTGTCTTTAAATGCTGACTGAAATGAAAGAAAGTTGAATAGATCTAAAGCTTGACTGCACAGCAATAAGTGACCTATTGGTGGGTTAGAGGTACAACTATTAAATGTTGCATGTCAAATTAGACCTAAGTGAAATGTAATCCTGAAAAAGGGCATACATAACATGAGAAACATTTAATGGCAATGAAAGCATTTTCCCTTACACTATTGTACCTTTGAATAATCAAGTATCTCCAATATGCACATAGCACCACAACTACAAAATAATAGGCAGCCCAGTGTCAATAAATACATGTTGGTGGCAGCTTACTGAATTCCACACAAATACGTCCTTAATAAAATAATCTGCAACCTATTATGATTTATGTCATTTACTATCTATTATGAATCAGTTTGTCAAAATGTTCACCAAACATATTCTTTTGTAAAATTTGCTCCCTGAGTACAGCCGGCAAACAGGGCTAAAACAGGCCTAACAGTTAAAAAGGGTACTCAGCAGCTTTTCAGCAAGGCAATCAGAGGGGGTAAACTCTGTTTATACTAAGGTCCCAGTCTGTCCAAATACCATCCAGCATCAGGCTGCACAGCTCTTTCTGTTCCAGCCTATCTAACAGGCACAGCTGACCTTGTCATACCAAATCATACAACACCTTGGGTGAGATTGCCTAAAGTTGTGGATAGAAACAGAAGTCCAAATTCGAAAGGCTCAGCTCTTTAAAAACATACTGATTAAACTTGAGACAGCTCCTTCACAACAAAATTTATAAAAATGTTTTCTTTTAGGTGAAGCAAGTTAAAGGACAAAATGTATTAAGCAGTGCAAGCATGCTCCAATAGGCTTTTAAACTTTCTTTTCCAAGCATTTTAGACAGTCTTATCATCACATCCCCAATAAACTAAATAGTTTGTTGTGGCCTGTAGTTGAACCCTGTAGAGGTGGTTAGCTTACTTCTATGTCAGTCTGTCAATCTTACTGTCTGGCTGGGTGGGGGTGCAGAGACCCCGCTGACATGCCCCCGATTTACAGTGCCCTGATCTATGCCTGTTATGACCATGTGGCCCGGGGGTCCGGAGGTTATGGAATGTCAAAAGGAGCGGAGGGTTCAACAGTCTTGTGAGGTCAAGCAGGGCCAGAAAGGGTAGGGCCTAGAAGTGCTGTGTGTTTGTGTGTGTGTGTGCGTGTGTGTGTGTGTGTGTGTGTGTGTGTGTGTGTGTGTGCGTGTGTGCGTGTGTGTGTGTGGGAGCGGTGATGGGTGGGGGGCACGGGTCAGTCTCTGGCTTCAGAGGCAGCGGACCTCATCGGTCAGAAAAGCC
>JAQMCX010000022.1:5865775-5886603 GCA_029814765.1 Acanthurus leucopareius
TCAAGCAGGGCCAGAAAGGGTAGGGCCTAGAAGTGCTGTGTGTTTGTGTGTGTGTGTGTGTGTGTGTGTGTGTGTGTGCGTGTGTGCGTGTGTGTGTGTGGGAGGGGTGATGGGTGGGGGGCACGGGTCAGTCTCTGGCTTCAGAGGCAGCGGACCTCATCGGTCAGAAAAGCCTGTCCCCTGGTTGAACCCACTGTGATCGTAGCTATTCCGCCATTCCGCTGCCCCTTCATGACCATTGATTTTTTTCTCCCCTGTCTCTGCCTTTCCTTCGACACCCGCTGCTTATATTTTTCTCATTCATTTCTTTTACGTATCTTCGCATCGCGTCACGCCATGGTTTGAGTCCCCATGAGAGACGGAGCCTTTCACCAGAATTGCTGCCCTTTTATTTCAATCCCTGGCAGATTGATTTCTGAAGGGGTCAAACAAGAGTGAATGCTTCCTGAGGCCGCTACTGCCTGGATGAGCAGATATCGTGGGCCTGAGCCACAGCGACCAGCGATCGTTCAGTTCATTTGAAAAGACTTGCCGATCGTTTGTTTTAGAGGTAGATTGTTTTAAAACGTTACAGGGAGAGTATCCATTAACCATCCCTCCACCCACATGCACAATTCGTTCAGTTTTTTATTTCTCACCCTCCCTCATTCTCCTGGATTGCTCTCTCTATAATTGAGCGTATTGAACGTCAAATTGCATAGCGTGTTTACACACACATGCAGTGTGTCTCATTAAAAGCAATTAACTTAAAATAAGCAAGACTTTGTAACCACAGAAACGCTGTCAAGAAAAAAACGCAATGTGTCCCGTGTTAACGAGGGGTTTATCACTTCATTTTGTGCTACATTCATATTTCTGTATTTTACCAAAGTAAGCATGGTGTAAACAGGTGACTGCGTTAAGTCTGTAGTCTGCCAAAATCACATCAGCTCTATCCAAAATACACATTCAGCTGAATCTCAAGAATCATTAAAACTGTGACATTATAACTAGCCACAAAAGTAAACTGCCGTGCGTAAAAAAACACATAATAGCAAATTTTACATTCAGCAACAGATGTTCAAGAGGACATGAAAGGAAAACGTCACCACCACAGAAAAGGCGAATGAAAAAAACAGAAGCATGAACTCCATAGAAACAGAAAACAGCACGACTTGAGCTCGTCCTCTGTTTCTGTATGCGCTGCATCCAAACACAAACATTCACAATGGCAGAAATTCCAGTACAAACATGCAGCACCAAAAGTCCCAATGCTAAAATCAAAGCCCCCACAGCCATAAATGCCCCCTTCGCTTGTCCTCGCCAAATGCTTATAGGGGCAATAAAGCCATAAGAACGCCATCGATCCATCAGGAAAAGAAAAGATAAAGCGGCAAATACAAAAAGAAGAGACAAAATTAAGTTCACAGGTCTCTTACCTTAGACGCTAACAGTTTGAGGGAGATATGGGCCATCTTCTTCATCTGCGCCATGGGGCTCTCTGACTGGTTTGTTGGGGTTTCTTGGATTTTGGATGGAAGGATTTTCTTCTTTAAAACCAAAAACAAAAAAGTTTTTCTTTTATGCAGGGATACTTTGGGCTTTACAAATAGCTCACTGATGGGTGGGAAGGGTAGGCGATATGTGTGTGTGTGTGTGTGTGTGTGTGTGTGTGTGTGTGGGTGGGTGTGCATGTGCATGTGAGGGAGGGAGGAGGCGGGGGTGTCTTCCAAGTGTCTTCCAAAACGTCTTCCTTTCCTCCCCATTTGTCTGTCTCTCTGTTCCTTGCCCTGTCTCTTTCTCTTGGCAAAAAGGTCTTGTGTGAGGCTGCCGGATGACAATAGAGAAGAAGAAGAAGAACTGTTTAGAGAAGAACAAGTGATTAATGATTTTTTCTTGTATAATTCTCGCATTTTTCTTGAGGTGCCATCCCCTCTGTCCTGTCCAGAAATAATGGCGGTGAACTTTTTCAGAGGGAATGGGTTTGAAAGGTGGGGTGGGCATCTTCAAAAAAATCTGCTCTCATTCACCGAAGTAGCAGAAGGCCACGCTGATAAAAAGGATAAAAAGAATAAGGATTCCTTGGTGGATTTCATTGTACTCAGTGTCACCTCGCACGCACATTCATTTATTTCAACTCGGATTGCAAGTGTTCAGGGGTTTAAGGGATTTTTGTTGGGGCTCATATGTGTGTGAATATTGAGGAGGAGGTGTCTGTTTAGATGTGTCAATAACGGTATATTGGTATGTTGCCAAATTTACGGAATTCAGACATAAATATTATCATTTTTGAGGTGATATATACCGCCTGAGGGCTGGTGTATGTATATGGAGGAGGGGGTATTAATCCTCTGAGCGTTCATCATATGAAGAAAATATATTTGTGCGGATCTCCTAAAGCAACTGAAAATTAATGTACAATCTAAGGAAGCCTTAAAGTTAAGTGAAAAGGCGCAGAATTTGGAACACAGCTGTTAATGGAAACAGATATGTTTCCATTAACAGACAGATAAAAGATATGTTTTAAAATGCATTTTAAGTTTAAACGCGAGCCACTAGGCCTATATGTGAGGCTTTAACATTGCTTATTGTGTGTTGTGTGTGAGTGTTTGTGTTTGAGTACATTTACGGGTACTGTTTGATAGGTAGGAGGTCTTGGCGCTGGGGGTACTTTTCATAAACAGGAAGAAAATGGATAAATGGACGGAGGGATTTTCTATGGCAAGAGGCCCAGGGAGAAATCAGCCAACAAGTAATAGGGAATCTTCTCTGGGCCGAGGAATACGAGCGGGCCAATTTGGGGGGCACACTTTTTTGTTTAAAGTTCATGGAGAGGAATGCTATTTTCTCATTCTCCCCCTTCTGCTCTATATTTTTCGATACCTGCTCTAAGAAAAGAAAATGAAAATTAATACGGGAGCCGCGCCTTACAAAAGAAGCCATTCGTCTTGTTGATTATCTATTTGGTTGTCAGGGTTTGAGCTATGGCGCTGGCCCGCTCCCTTTTTGTAATATATAAAAAATAAAACACACGCGCGCACAGCACCGGTCCAGAAAACACCGATTGAAAATATTGTTGTGCAAAAATTACACTCATTAAAGCATTAAAAAACCACGAACCGAGAAACCGATAATAATTTTTTTTTTCATTTTCTTTTCTTTAGAAACACTGAAGGAAGGGGAGGGGGATATACCATTTTCTGTGTCAGGCCGGTGCAAGCGCGTCTGAGCAGCCGTTAAATTAACAGGAGAACAAGAGTGAAACGGAGGACGGTTTGTGATTTAAAACGAGATTACAGAACGTAATGTACCAATATCACTCACAGCCTCTACCGATTAATCATTGCAGGCTGCTGAATTCTCAAGACAGGTCGCTGTACGTTTGTAGGGAAAACCAACACTGAAATTAAAAGATTTTTTAATGTGTGCAAAATACAATGAATTACGTGGTACCGGGTGAAAATATGGTTCAGAAACATCCTTCAGTGTTTAACCTCAATACGAGGAGAAAGTGTTATTTGTTTTTTTAGAACAGCCCTAGGCAAAAAGATGATAGTGCTGGATTACAGAATCTACACTCGAGAACGTATTAAAACAGTAAGTAAAATTTTAGAAAGAAAATATTTAGATTGAATTTTTTTATTGTAGGCCCACATTCTCCCTTGATTATTTCATGAACAATGTCATGACAACAAATCTCTTGACAGATATTAATAATAGGTTGGAAATTTCTAGTTAGAGAAAATGAAACTGATTAAATTGACAGGAAAAAGAATGAATCATTTTAAAATTTTATTTTAAGGCATTTATTTTCATTTCTATGAACTATTTACAAATAATAGAAAGATATACACTTAGACATCAGCAGAAAAAAAGAGCAACTTATATCTTGGAGGAGGTAACACATGTTCAACAATACCATATTATCATCATCATCATCATCATCGCCATCATCATCAATAACGATAGAAACGGATCTTTGGAATGTATATAAAATAAAATCATTAATACTTGCACAATAAAATACCTAAAAAGTGGCACAATGTGACCGAACAGGGAGGACACGAGAGGAGGAAAAAGAAGTGTGCGCGCGTTTAATATGCGAAAAAGGAGAGACAAAGAGGAAAAGATAGGGAAAAAAATAAGTACTAGGCCTACAGACATGTAGTAAAAGTCTACTTATTTTTCTGAATGTGCCTAGCCAGACAAATTTTCTATTTTTAAATTGTTTTATTAATTTTTCTGTGTACAAGTAGTATATAGGGTTTTTGGTTCTGCAGGTAATTATAATTTTTGTTATAACACCTAACACAATTTCAGAAACATAAGAGCTCGGAAAGCTGTCACTTCATTGAACAGGTGGGAAAAAACTGAAATACACACGCACACACAAAATACACACACACGCACGCTATATATATGAAAAATGAGGTAATACGTAGTACATCTTATAGTGCTGTGTAAATGATTCATTCTTATTGGTACCAGAATTTTGTTTTGGACATTAGTTTCCTTTGTTTAGGCAGCTTTATAAATCCTATTTGCTACGTAGAAGACAATGTCTTGATCTATTTTTAAATCACCCTGTTTTTTGTTTCGCTGTATACAACATCACAGTATGAACAATCAACGGACTTTGTTGTCAGCAAAGTTTAATTTTAACAAATAACACTGAGTTAAAAAAAAAAAAAACACCAAAATAAACAAAGCAAACATAAAAAACCAAATCGTAATTAAAATTTAAAAAGCTATACTTTGTTTTTTTTAACAAAACAAAAATACCAACAAATATAATCCCAAGGCATAAACTTTCTGGTTTCATATTATATTATACTAGAGATTATATTTGATGTTAAATCATTATATGGTTGACCTAAAGGGAAATGAGCATGTGTATGTGTGTTTGCATGTGTGTGTGTGATGAGGATGGGTGTGTGTGCGTGGGAGGGTATGAGTGTTGCGGGATGTGAGAATATTTCTTCTGATGAAACGAGACTTCCATAGTGAGGGGAAGCCTAGTGGTTTGGGGAGGTATACTAGGTAATGGGGGGCGAGGGGTAATGGGCAAAGTCGCGGTCCACCCCTTGCTTTATACCAGCAGAGTAAACATGATAAATAGAGCCCAAGTTTGACATGGCTGAGGGTGAAAACGTGGATTCATCTTCAACAAAAAAATAATCTCGAATAAATAAAGAAGGAAAGAAACCCATGCACGAAAGAACATTTTCCTCAGCCCACCAGTTTAAATTCTGTCATATGAAGGAAGAAAGACAGAAAGACACTATGAAAAGACGAACAAGAGAGAGATGGCCATAGTTATACAGGGGCAATGAGAGCAAAAAGCGGCCGCATCATTTTCGCAGTTCTTTCAGTCTTTATCTTAACCCTAATATTTGTTCAATTCATTTTTTATGAATGGGAAATCTCCCCCTCCACCCCCATAACGTCATATAATGTGTCACAGCATCAAGGATCACGGCCGACCAGGCAGATAATAATCCCTCGTTCCCTCCGAAGTGGCAATTCTCCGGTACAAAAAGCAGACTCCGGAGGTTGCAAGGTGGCTGCTTTTGGTGTTCAGTTTGGAAAGCCATGTGGGAATGAAGAGAACAATCAAACCAGGAAAAAGAGGACTGGGTTATAGGGGTCCGGATCTGTTCTGGGACCCGGTTAAAGCCTGGGAGTTTGTGTTGTTGGACCCTGAGCGGACCTTGGTGTTGGGTAGCTTGTGGTCCTTCTTCCATTTCATCCTCCGGTTCTGGAACCAAATCTTGATCTGCCGCTCTGACAGGCATAGAGTGTGTGCAATTTCTACCCTGCGCCTGCGCGTCAGGTACCGGTTGTAGTGGAACTCCTTTTCCAGCTCCAGGACCTGCTGGCGTGTATAGGCCGTCCGCGAGCGCTTTGGTTCACCCCCTGTGTAGTTTGAACTCACTGTGGAACAATGGAAATCTACGTTATCACCACATTAAAAATTTAAAAAAGAACAAAATCAATCATTTTCATCTTATATGATAAATACAGCATACCAGCCTACTACTACTACTACTACTACTACTAATAATAATAATAATAATAATAATGTATATTTCAGTGGCTTTTTAACGAGGACATGACACAATATCGCGATGTCATAATGGTGATCGGCAAAACTGAAAACACCACATCAGGCCACAAGAGGAGAAATATGTCACGCCTTATTTGGACATACTTTAATGGGATAAAAAAATGCTGTGTTTTCCCTGCAATTGTATTTTTACATAACGACATTTTGTCCTAGTTTTCTAATGCAGATGTAGGCTAGTCCTTCATTTAACTTTACATTTTTTTCCCCGAGACGCTACATTTTCAATGTGATGTTAGGTGTCATTTTGGCCCTGTGGCGGTGTAAATTCTCCCAGCACAGAAAGCACCAGGGAGCGGATGCCATGGCCGCATTTAAAAGGTTAAAAAAACGCTGCGGTTTTGACATGTTTGCACGCACGACCAGGAATGTCGGAAAATATAAATACATAAAGACAGCAAGAGCAGCGACGACCCAAAAGAGCTATTAGGCTTACACTTTTTTTCTTTGACCTTATGCACAGATGCCACAGACTGACAGCAAGGATGTCAGTCTGAATATCTATCTTGCTTAAACTGGTTGAGAATAAGATGGTGGGGGTGCAAGCAGCTAGACGATGGTACAGAATGGCTGGTTGTGCAATGATTTAACAAATTCCCCCCAAAATGAAACGAGATAGCAGCAAGGTTCCTTGTCTCTCCTGAGATTACTTTTAAAATTACAGCGCCACAAAAATGAAAAAAAAAAAAAAAAAAATTCTTACCAACTAACAGTCGGATGGAGCGACTTTGATTGACTTTAAAAAATGGCATTTTGTTGCCGCGCGAATTAGCTCTCGGGTAAACCAAATGCGCAAAAGGCAGCAAGAATAACACTTACGAGGAGCCCTTATAGACTTGAGCTATTCGTCTTTGCATTAGTGTTTTACAACCCGCTTTATAAACATGAAAATTTCAGCTGCCATAAAACTTTCCCTCTCCTGGAAGAACGAGCGGGAAGGGAAGGGTCGACAGAGTAAAGTACACCATTTATACAACCCGACCACTTAAAATCAAATTACCAAAGCATAAAAGCTAACTTATGGGCTCGGTTGGACTTGTCAGAAGGAGGGGAATTAGAGCAGAGGAGCCTGAGATCGGACTTCAAAAGGCACCTTAGTATAGAGGTGTAATAAAAATTTATGAAGGGTGTAATTATATTGGCCCTGCAAACAGACGATCGTAAATCTTGACTCAAGGGTTACTCTTCTAACAAAAATCAGGGAGGGAAAACCGTAGATTTTGACGTTGGACACCTAGCTGACTGCAAGGATTTCAACTGCAAGCTCAAAAGCGCTACAAAAGAGAGAGGAGAGAGAGACAGAAGTTTCTATGTAGCACTTACCGATGTTTACATGGACTTTCTTCATCCACGGGTAGACTACGGGATCCTTACGAGTGCTCGCAAGGGATGAAGTGCTTTGGCTATGAGGCGTTTGGCCGCAAGACGGGGGCGGGCTGGGTGTCACCGAGTCGCAGCGGTGGCTCTGTTCCGGGACGGGGGTGGTCTGTAGCCCCGTCGAGGGGAGGACGTGACCCCGAGGGGACATCACCACAGATGCGGACTGCCCTAAACGCTGGCACGGCGTGTACGGCGGCTCGGCTCGCTGTTGGTGGTGTGAGTGTTGTTGCTGTTGGTGGTATAGAGAGTCCGGTTGGAAGGCAGGAGGCTCCTGCCTCTGAGAGCTGTAATAATCCGGAGAGTGGCTAGGCAGATAGTCGCTCTGTGAGTATTCCTCGCACGGTGGGAACTTCGGGTCAACATAGTTGGAGTTGATCAAATAGGAGCTCATGGCCATTAATTTCAGTCTTTTTGTGGAATTACACCTACTCGGAAAATATATAACTAAAATTTATATCTCATCTCTTTACTCCTCGGTTATTCCTGTTCCGTTGAACCCTCCTACTTTTCTGTCAAGTGAACAAAGTTAAGAAGCCACGTGACGGCAGCCGACCAATGGCGCCCCTCAAGGACGGACCCCGGATAAGGAAATGGGATTAAGTATATACAAGGCCCCCGCACGCGCATTATCATATGGACTCAGTTTAGGGGCACTCACACTCTTACATTACTTTCCTTTCTCCTTCTACAACTCTCTGAGTATGCCCCTTTCTCTCCGTATATCTTTCATCCACATGTCTGCAGACATGTCTTCCTAAGCAGACAGAGAATCACAACAATAACAACGCATCTGACACGCTGAAAATAGCCCACATTCCGCACCAGCTGAAACTGGGATGAAGAACGCACACACTTGAATACACGAAAAGTAGATCAAAGGGCAATGACAGTTCCTCTCTCACTGCAAAGGATCTCTCTCACATTGTTTGCCTACGCCTGGAACTACAAATAAATAAATAAGTAAATAAATAAATAACTGGAAAACGACGTAACTAAAAGAACGTTCTTGGGTGGATTTAAAGTGGAGCCCGCACCATCCTTTAAGAAGGCTATGTATTTCGTTTGTGTAAGGATCCTTGCCAAAGTTTTCCTTCGCTAATACCAGGGAGTGGGAGATTGGTCTGATCGGTTGCTGCGCCACCACCCAGCAGCCGCACCATGTCAGAGATAGATTTAGCTTGCTCAAGATCGATAGAAAATTAATCAACTAATTCAGGTTACACGGGCTCCTAAATCACTAGCAGACCTTTGCATAAGAAACGAGAATTTACCGTTTTCTCATTCTTGCTCCAACAGGCGTCCATTTCACATTTAACTCTCCTTGCATGGTAATTTGGCCATAGCCTGGGTCGCCCTTAGACTTGCATGAATAAACAGGTTTTATTTCACCCCATTTTCCGATATTAACATCACTAGCATAGCAAGTCAGCATGCTCTATCCAGATTGTGCTGGTACCCCAGCCCTTAACCCGTGCAAAACAGAGAAACATAGTTTTCTGTTTTTTTCCTCCTGGAGAGAATCAATCTGGATGAGCTCCTATCAACCGCCTACACTAGCTGCTCCAGACGTCCGTGTAAGACAAAGTCTAACTCTTTTGCTGTCACTAAAAAAAGACACAAAACGCCACCAAATTAAGACTTCACGCAAAGTGAAGACCAATTTAATCAAGACAGCACAGAGCATATAAAGAACAGGTCTGTCACAGGCGTAAAAACTCCTTTTAATTCCAGTAACTATTTGCTGCTCCAAAATAAAACACAAAACACTGAGATGAATAGAATAGAATAGAATGGAATAGAATGGAATAGAATATTATAGAATAGAATAGTCTGGTTTGCACTGTTATGACTGGGACTAAATGTGTGCTCACACAGACATTAAGACGGGATGATGGAGATATTCAAGTCCTTTGTTTCGAGAAAATTGACCGTCTCTTAATCGAAACATTACACCCACCACACACACCCAGCCCCCTAATACACCTTGCTAGATGAGCAATCCTGTCAACATTTTTAACAAGACAATTAATAATAAAAAGTGTACAGTTCAACCTGAAAATTGCATTTGAAACTACATAAATCCTAATATTTATACTTGGTTTGAGCAGCCTTAACTTTGAGTGACAAAACAAAAAAATCAACAATGCGATGCTTGCTTTACACAATGCTTTAAAATATAAATCAAATTACTACTAGTAAAGTCCTGATATTAATAAACTCGCGCGTGTCCATAATGTCACATATTCGTTTCACCCTCACAGTTGCATTTTAAACATAAAGCAGCGATCCATTACAAATGGAGGCGTTACAACTCAATAAAAGCATCTAAAGGCCCCTGGTCCTCCGGATCCATCGCTCCCGCCGTGTATAAATCCACTATATACTCCCCTAGAAGCGAATTTGTGATTGTTTTAATGATTTTTACACAAATCCGGATCTACAGGGTAGATATAGAAGACAGCGGCTCTCTGTAGAGACATGGTTGATTAGTCAATGGACTTTTAATTGCCCCTATATACTCCCTGTCGCAGCCACACTACAATATTTTCATCCATTTGTACAGTCTCTGACCCCTAACTTCTTCATTGCCACGGGAGCAAAAAAAAAAAAAAAGCTGTAATGCCGTAATGCTCGAAAGCGAAGATTGAGTGGCTAACTCGCTAAGAAAATAACGAGATATAATAAAAGCATTTCTACCTTTTTTTCCTTAAACTACAGAAACAACAAAACAAACAGCAAATGTGAGGTGCTCGAGTTGCATTACAGACCACTTTAAATTGTGGTCCGTATTCAAGTTTGAATGGGAACAATAGCTAACGAAAAATTGTGTTAATGAAATAAAGGCCTGCTAGATTTCTTTAATTGATTATGCCTTGAAATAATAATTTCTCATTTTGTTTTAAGCCGTTACAAGGACGAATAAGAGTAAGAAAAAAAAGTTAAGAGGCTTCTTGTTCTCCGGAGATTGTGAATTATTACTTATGATATAAAATAACAAACTTGTATTCCTTTAAGGTCGAATAGACAAGGAGCCTCTCGTGAGGAGGACGTCGGGCTTATGTCATATCTGCTTTGTCCGTTCAAAACACACCATTTAATGAAATACTTAGACTAGAATACTAGTAGAAATACTGTGCAATATTTGAAAAGAAAAAAAAAGGATAAAAAAAACTCAAATGTGGTCCAATCCAATTTAATGAAGGAAGAAACAAATCGCTTAGCTTGGAACACATGGTCATAAAAAAGAGTTCTGTATGATCCGACTGAAGAACAGGTGGACCTGTGAATAATTCAGTCCATTTAGTGTGGTAAAAAAAAAACAATAAAAAAAATAAAAATAAAAAATTGCAGTCTTCCATCAAAATTCTCTTTTTAACTTGAGTCAAAGTGATCTGACCTAAAAGGCCTGAGTCAAAAAAAGACCACTCACTGTGTCCCTCTCATTTTTTTCTTTCTTTTCAAAGATTTTTTAAAAAGTAAAACTATAACAGATCAAAACATGACAAAGGACAAAAAACTATCATATCGACAAATGTGCATACAATTTTTGTCAATATATCACGTTTAATGGACAGGAAATGCATTACTTAGGTAAAAAATACAATAAAAAATTATATGATATATATGAGCATACTAAATTCATTATGTATTTTGATTTATTTGATTTATTTATTTATTTATTTTTACAAATAAATATTGCGTCTTTGCCATTTTCCATGTAATTTCTGTCTGCTTCTTTGCTTCTCCTACATTGACTTTGTGACACAGACATTCCCTTTGTGCTGCAGGCAAATTGCTGTTTTGTGTTTCCTCAGAAAGTTACTCATACATCACTTGACTGGACAACAAAAGCAGAGAGCAGGCGTTTCAGACTGGTAGATTGTGGTACTGTCAAGCTGGGAATTTTGTCCTCACCTATTTTGTTTTTATTCTGTTCATGTTTTATTCCTTTGTGATTTTCTTTTTCCTATTCTATTCTATTCTATTCTATTCTATTCTATTCTATTCTATTCTATTCACCGTGTGCACAGCAGTATTTCTGTCACCTTGACCTCTCGCCCTGCTCAGTTCATCTCAGGTATCGATCAAGGTGTATGGAGTCTGACTGCAACACTTCCCCTCCCTCTGTCAAGTTTGTCAGCAGCAAGCCATTCAGTTTAACAGAACCCTATTGTTTCCGGCTGCATGCAGAGGACAATGTGCTAATCAGACATCCACACAAATCCAGATATTTAACGGATACGGTGAGGAAAACATTAAATGAATGCGTATATTCCAAGCACAGAGTTTACTGGACCAAAATAGGAAGGGCATAATGTACGCAAATGCTCTCTGCCGTCGTTTTCTAAAAATGTCCTTCAAATGGGCTTCACAACACAAAAGGGTCCTTTATTTGGTTGCTCAGTTTATTAAAGCAATTTAAATCCAACCTTTCAGGGAGCCAAGGACCACTTGGCTATAGCACCCCACCTGAAAAGTCAAACTGTCTTGTTTTTCAGCTTTTCATAAAACATATTATTTCACACACTCTCTCCCACTTTCCCACACACACGCGCGCACAGGCAAAACGAATAAAGTCAGCTGCAGTTAAAATAGATCAATTTAATTTAATTTGATCTGTGTTAGAATATTAACATGTTAAATTTGGTTCTTCTCCCGCTGAAGACAGGGAGACCACGAGAGACTGAGGGAGACTGGGACAGAAGGATGCAGCAAGTGGAAAAGGTCAGTGGATCAGGATTTAAACGTGTAACTTTTATTACCGGTCAATTCCGGCTGAATCACCGGCAAACTCAAACTTAAATTTTCCGGAGGTTGAAAGGTTTCAGGACTGAGGGAAATTAAGAGAAATAATACACCCAGGCTGCGGAAGAGAGCAGGTGTGATAGATAACTTAAAAGTTCCTCACTGTTTACGACCTTTCTGACAAGTATGTCCAATCAGCAACTCACAAACTCAGTTGCTGTGGGCAAAGCTTCTCAAAAAGTGTAGTTGTTGTTCCCTGCCTGTACTCTGCCATGAAATTGGAATAACGTAAACCTCTATCCAAAATGTATTATTTTAAGGGGCATTGAGGTAAGACTCTGTCGTTTGCACACCCCGGTACTTATCATTATGAAGGTATAAATAGTGAATTTAAATGGTGAAGACTGAAAGTCAATTACAGCATACTCACTTTGTAAATAGCTTATGCTAGAATAATAAACATCAGTAAACCCCTGATTGGATGACGAAGTCAGGCTTCTTTTTTAATCCTTTTTTATCCTTAAACATTTTATAATCAACCGAAAGAATTCACTTGAATGAACACTGAGAAAATTCCAATTTATATGGCCTACTGAAGGGTTAAACGGTCTTATTTCCGTCAGCGATCGGACTTGTCACTGTTCTGAAATATTACCGATGTGGAAAAGCTATTGGGACAACAACGAAGAAGAGAAATGTGGTTTGCCCCTTTGTCAGTTTGAAAAATAAATCGAGGTCAATTCCCCTGCTATTATCATGCAAAGAACCGGAGAGAGAAAAAAGATGTGCTGCAGAGGCCTGTCCCACCATCTGGTAAATGTAAAGGTGTTTTCTGAGATAATTACTTTGTGGAAGATGGAAAACTTTTGTATAGAAGACTATTTTAATTTCACCAAGAAGAAGATGAGAAAGCAGTGTGTAGTGGGCAGGATAAAACTGGGAGTTATAAACAGCGGGGAAGACATAAAGAGGTGTCTAAGAGCTGGCTGCAAACTGGCCAGAGAAATATTGTTGCACGTCTTCGGATGTTTAGTAAATCCAAAGAACACTTCGTTTTGCCGCTCACGTATCCAAAGACCCCAATTCTTTCATTATTGAATTAAAGTCCAAGGGGTGAGTCAGTGAAACTTTAAATCTCACTAAAACACAGTCCAGTCTCTTGATTATGGAAGAAAATACACACATTTAAAACATGAGCGAAAATTTAATAGAAAATCACACCTCGTTCGGCTCCATTTAAACCTTTTGCTCTCAGCGTCGATGCTAAATAGATGCTAGAGATTTCCGAAGAGCCTCTAATATTAAAAGAAACATATTATTACTTTTTGGTGAACAAAACTAGCCTACGTAGGTGGGCTACGGCATTAACACAGTGTTGTGATGGAGCAGCACAAACGGTGGAAAAAAAATGCTGCCCATGGAATCGTGGCATATTTTATTTCACAGCCAATTTGTAGTCAAAGAAACAGCACATTAACAATCAAAAGAGGAAAATAAACAGCTGAAACCACTGCCGCTTTCAACAGGCTCATGCTGCCAACACTTTTGATAAAACATGAGATTGTCAAACATCAGTAGGGGAAAAACACATCTGGATGCAAATTGATAAAACCGCAACAAAGCCGAGCCTAATCCACTATAAACAGTATCTCTATTCATTCATTTTGTTATTCTTCACTATTTTTCTAGAGGACATTGCCACATGTGAAACATTACCAACGAATTTCTGTTTACTACGGTTAAGTATATAATAGCAAAGTCACAAAAAACAAAACTGGCACATTTCAAGAGACAATTACCAATAAAGCTACATAAAAGTTAGTATCAAATACGCTCTATTTAGTATAGAACGCTGTAAAATTTTCTGTCCAAACTGAATTTCAGGCTATAGAGGGAGAGAGTTTTCCAGCATGACCTTTGACTTTCCATTGGCCACGACCTCGCCTTCACCCTTGATAGCCCTATTTTGGTCATAGCATGTGTGGGTGCGTGTGTCTGTAATTAGGCCTAAGGAGATTAATATAATATTATCTATCTATCTATCTATCTATCTATCTATCTATCTATCTATCTATCTATCTATCTATCTATCTATCTATCTATCTATCATGATATTCAGCGGTATTCTAACATGGATCGAGTTGGCGTCAGGTTAACAAGAGGACTGGGCTCCTGGGCACCGCAAAACTTAAATTATCTCCAAAATATTTCTAGTGCATCCTAAAGTCGCAAAGCCTAAAGAGGCTTGATTAGGCTACCTATTAAAAGAGAAAACGCAGAGTTTTACCGATGGCTTTACATGCACAGCCAATCGATCAGAAATATGAACTGATGGTCGTTACAAACTACACTGTCTTGAAAACTGGGGGGGGGGGTTCTGTGGCAGCTATTGCAACACGTGGTCTTTCTCTTCCTCCCAGCATGAGCTAAGCACCTGCCACACACACGGTAAGAGCAAGAAAGAGGGCAGACACACCAAAATATGCAAATGAAGCAGCTTCCCCTTCTATAAAGCCATTTCTAATTTTGTGTACTCACTCCTCTGTAGCTCGCTGATCCTCCCTCTCCCTTGTGTCGTCGTCACATGAATGTCAACAAATTTTCCTGTTGATATTATTACATTTTATTCTCCATTTCCCGTTCTACCGTTCTTCTCCTTTCCATCTTCACCGATCTGCAACTGAGTTCCACTCTTTCTCGTTTTTTCCTCCTCTAAGAGAAGTCTTTACTTTAGCCTTCACACCACATCTCTCTCTCTCTCTCTCTCTCTCTCTCTCTCTGTCTCTGTCTCTCTCTCTCTCTGCCCCCACGTCTCTTCTTCCAACATCAGGGGTCTTTTGACCTCCCCTGGATTTTCATGATACCCTAAAAAGTCACTGTCATTTCTGCAGGTAACCAAACGCAGGCAGGGAAGCGCGCAAAGACGCACTCCCTACGATCTCCAGTAAGGTGTAAACATAGCGTAAACATATATCCAAACCGAATCGTCCACAGTCCGCGTTAAAGTAAATAAACTTACATGGATGGGTAAGAAACAATTTGAAGGTGATATTCCGTGAAACCATGTCAATACGTCATTTGCGACTCGACCACCTTTTGCAAAAATCCAACCGAATCCCTGTTATATGGTGGAGGAAAACCTCGCTCAGCGATGGCCGTTTCCCGGTGTTAGAGTGAGTAGTTTTCGGGCTGAGGGAGACCGAGCAAGGCTGCTGTGGAGACCGTGGGCTCTTTAAGGAATTACGTGTTGTGTGTGAGTGTGTGCATGGACTCAAGTTTTCAAATTAATCTGCTTGTTTGGCACACTCTTTGTTTAACGGGAGAGGCGTGTCACCCCACGTCCCCGGTACACATTTTAATAATGGTGAGAGGCGCTGACCTCCCATTCACCCCGAGCACAGCCAAGCCCATCTCTCCCCTTCTCTCTTTATCCCTTATCCCCTCCGTTTTGCATACTCTTCCCGTCTTCAATTTCCACTTCTCTATTACTCGCTTCTCTCTCTCATCCCTTATTCCTGACGTTTTGCTCTTTACCCCTCCGTCTCTCTCTCTCCCTTTCCACCATACTAAATTGGGTTGGAGTCATTACTTTGAAGAAAAATGGCTGATAGATGTAAGGGAGGGGGGTCTCTTTTCTTCCTCTTTCTCAGACACAGATTTTTTTCTCTTCTTCCAGGATCATTTCTCCTGTTCCTTTTGTTGTATAAATATAAATGACACTGCAGTGCACACTGACATGTGAACTCACAGCATGACCGCACCATTACTTAAGGCTTATATATGACTACTTCGTAGACACAAGGTGTTGCAAGGCATCTCAGTTCATAAAAACAAAACGTTTTCAGTGTTCCTAACAGGCTTTTATATGGCTTTGGATATCAGACACAGGGGTGTCAGGTGGATTTATATTAATGATATTTGACTCACTACAACCGAGCGATTGATTTTAATTGAGTCAACTGGAACCATATGTCCACACTTCTACCTATTTTACTATTATACTCCCACATTTTATCACAGCATGTTGGTCAAAGAAACAAATGCGTATTGCTAAGGAGAGACATGCAAGCTTAAATAAATAGACTACTAAAAACCTTGGCCAACAGAATGACGATTTACCAACCGGCTGGAGATCACATTACTACCGTAAATCCTAAATTCTAAATTCGTGAACTCAATGTGAACCTCTGAAGAAAGACAGAATATGTAATGTCCTTATTCCCTCCAATACTTTTTAGGTTTGTCTGTGTAGATTCTCATTCATCCAGGTCATGATTATCTTGAAGAGTCATTAAAACAAGGCAACTGGACTATATTGAATTTTATTTAGGAAGATGTTTCACTTCACCTTCACTTTCACCACCTTTTAGGTTTGTGGCGGGAACTGGCTCAGGTAGAGCTGTGCAAACCCAGGCCAGCCTGTTCAAATTAATAAGCAATATGATCACATTGTTCCTCTTTTGGAACTAATCTTCCCTTCATTATACTCCCATCCTCCTCATTTTAGCCATGAAGTATTAGCCCTACAACATATGTCAGAAGGGTGCATCAACGGAAGCTGCGATTAATCGATTTCATGCTCAGATTTTGCATTTGGTGCAGTAAACAGTTCGTTAAAACAAACAGTCACAAAAGTTTGGCTATCTAGCAATCCCAAATCATGGGAATATTTTTAACATCCTGAAATTATTTTTGCTCTGTGGTTTAGCTTATTTTATGACATTTTTACACACGTGGCCAACTCTGTGTGAATACCGCAATACATAAGCTGAGTTGAACATGTCGCTAGTCTGTTACCAACAAATCACTTAGCATTTGTAACAACAAAACCAATCAAATTTTTGCCTTTGGTTAATTTCTGTGAGAGTCATTAGTTGTTATGCATATATAATCTTTCTTCTTCTTCTTCTTCTTCTTCTTATTATTATTATTATTATTATTGTCGTTGTTGTTGTTGATGATGATGATGGTGATGTGGTTGACTTACAAATGAATAGAAAAATTAATATATAGATGTATCTGTAGTAGGATGGACATATGCTATTTTTTCTTGGGTAGAAAAGTAAGTGGGGCCAAAGATTAATCCCCTGTGATGCAGGAAATAACGGTTACTCTTTGAAAGTCCTTTGTCGATATATGGCTGAGTGGAGAAAGAGTTCTGCTTTGCCCAAATCTCCCCAGACTGGTTTAAAGATAGACCAAATATCTGTTCGCACCACCATTTAACACCTAGGATTTTAGGTTATTCACCAGGACTGCACAAATAAGCAAAAAAAAAACAACAAAAAAAACACACACACACACACAAACATACACGCAGACATTCTAGGGCCTCGGTATTAAATAGTAGTCAATATATTTATTCATATACCGGGTACCTGAAACAGCATCTGTAAGTTACTACCAATGTATTATTATTATTATTATTATTATTATGAAAAGGGTATTCCATTGTGTTTCAATGTAGTCTAAATGGGAAAAGTTGTTTTTGTTCTTGTATTTATGTATTTAGTTGTCTAGACCTCCTTTAATCAGCTTGCAGTAAGGGTTAATCTAATGATAACATGACAAATATAACCCTTTTTCGCTACCTGCCTCTTTTTCGGGTTTTGTTTTTGTCCTTTATTTCATTGGCTTCTTTCTGTCCATATATCCGATAAACACTGCTATTAAAAAAGGTTAAGCCAAATGAAACACAAATGTTTGCCGGTGTGAACAAATCATGTCGCCCCCCACGTCCACACATATACACACATATACACACACTAACATGTCATCGAATACCTTCCGCCTCTCCACCACCACCCCCAACCCCTCCATTTTTCCTGTCTTTCTTTTCCCCTCACCTCCCTTTTTCTCTGTACATTGTGACGGCAGGAGGAGCTTTGCTTTTGTCAATGGTAGGGGAGGTCAGGCCTTCACCTCTCCTTTGCCTCCTGCTATCATTTCTCTCATCTGTACCCCCTCCCTCCCTCTGCTTCTCTTACTCCCTTCCTCCCTCATTTTTGCCTTTGACATAGAGCAATTGGTCTACAGTCGAGTGAGTGTGGAGAGGCGAGGGCGGAACTCACGCACGACGGTGAACTTTTAACCCTTCAACTCCGTGAACCTTATGTTTTAGGCTGGCTATTAGCTTATGCATCCAGCCAGGCTGTTCTCTTGAAGACAACGCTGGATTCCTCTTGTTCCTCCGCCTTGCCGCGGACAGGAAGACAGAGGGGAAAAGGAAAGAGGGCAACAACGATTTTAATTCACTTCGTAGTTCGAAAGTAGTCCACTTTGGGGCCCATGACTTCATTGCCTAGCTGGTTTAAGTGCTAGCTTCTCCTCCCTCGAACAACAACAAAAAAAAAAAACAAAAAAAACCCCACACAGATAGCCTTCAGATCGCATTAAAATTTTCGACGATGCTTACAAAAAAATGGTATCTTTATCTTTCTCGTCGTATCTAGGGGTAAACATCCTACTTGTGGGACTCCACACACTCACCGTTAATCGATCGCAAAGGATGGAGGAAGTTTTGAAAGTTGTATATTTTAATACTCCGGGAGAGACAGGAGATTGCGACAGGTTTTCGTCGGATAAGATTCAAGAGAGCAGGGTCCGTTTTGGCAAGGAACAGAGCCTGACTTGTGCAGACGCTCCTACTGGTCTGAAGCGGGCTCTGGTGGTAGCACGAGAGAGGTGCATTTTCTGTCCCTCAGTACACACTGAAACCACGGAATGGCTTTAAAAATCAGCTGCAACTTGAACTCATAAGCTCATGTTGGGGGCGGAGAGCATTGTAAGGCATTTTAAAAAGCATATTTGAGGACAGTAAAAAAGATTTATTTGAAAAAGTTTTTAAAGCCGTAGCAGATAGAGCTTGGTATACATTCTACTCCTTATAGCACTGGTCTCGTACACAACCAGACCCACTGTACTTACATTTCATTAGCAACAAAGACACCAACTCTTCATTATCTTCATCATTATTATTATTATTATTAGGCTATAAATAGGGTAGTAGACTACACAAGTAGTTGTAGTAGTAGTGGTAGTAATGCTAGTAGTAGTGGTTGAGGTAGTAGTAGGCATAGAAGTAGTGGGAGTTGTTGGCCTAGTAACAGAGAAAGAAAATTACCAAGGCACCTAGATCTGACATGGCAAAACTTTAAAATAAATGTAGGCTGGTACCCACCCATGCCCTGGGTCTCTATAAATATTTGCAAGGTTATTGACTTGTCATAACCCGTTGCCAAGGCAAACAAAAAAACTATTGTGGTCTTTTCAAGGCTTACGAAGCGGCACTGACAAAGGCTTTGATTACTACGCCTTTCAAATACCAAACCAACCAAAGCCAGTTTCTCTTCAATTTAAGCATTTAACTGCGATTATAGGACGCCCATCTCATCGTGAATGTTACAAAAGTTATGTGTGTCAGAATTTTTATTCAAATCTTTGACATTTAGGCTTATATTTAAGTCCTATTATGACTTCAAATTTCGTATCACAGCCTCTGCGATCCTTTGCTTAACACATGTTAATGATTGATGTTTGGTTCAACCGCCGGGTTACCATTTACACAGCCACCTAAATTTAAACGGTTTGAGTTGCTAGTTTGTATTGAGGAACCCCCACCCACCCCACTTTGACCCCGAAATAGGTAATACTAATAAATAAACGATGATGTCGCAGCAAACAAACAAACACACACATATAAGGGGGTTTGAAAGGTGCTGTAAGCTTTCCTCCCTCTCCGCGCCTGCGTCGCAGAGTCATCATGCAGTGCGTGGCTTCAGCCTGTCTGTTGACCTCTCGATGACTCCTATTCGGGTATCATTCATGAGTCGTAGCCACATTGTTCAACCCTAACAGTATGCAGAACACACTGAGGCTTAATAGGCTTACGTTAACACGCCAATTTAAACGTAAAGCAAATCCAGGAGATGCAGCGGTGGAAAAAAGAAGGTCAGAGTACTGAGTCAGGTATGCTATTGTGTATGTATGCATGTTTGTGTGTGTATTACAGGGGGCAAAAACATATTATACAATAGACCTATTTTTTTGTTAGAAAAGATTAGGCTTCCTAATTTCCACGTCTTCAGCTCCAATCAACAACATGAACTAGCGCGTTGATGCAAATAGGCTGCAAATTGTTCAAATGTACTAAAACTGCTGTATGAAAAAAAAGATTTCACAAAAAACTACCTTGTCACACGATAGTCGGCTGATTATAAGAACGTACACAGGATTTTCCCATGCCCGGGTCATTCACCTTTCTCTCAGTTCACTAATGCTTTGCCAATAAATCCACCAAGCACAACGAAACACGCCTCTTACTCCCCCACAAAGCCCGCAGAGAGACGCACCTTTCCAATCCAACGAAAAAAGGGCCCACGCGTTAGTTACTCACCCCACTCATCATCACCAACGCACAAACTGTAAAGCCAAACTCAGCGCCTTCTGACAAACCTCAACAGGTTCAGAGAAGCAGTAAGTCCGTACACATAATACACATCATGCTGGGGAGAAGCGTCTCTGCAGTCTCGAGCTGCCCAAAGTACATTAACGGAAAACAGATGACACGCACCAAAACAAATGAGCCCATACAAAGCTG
>JAQMCX010000022.1:5892158-5894658 GCA_029814765.1 Acanthurus leucopareius
TAGATAGATAGATATATATATAGATAGATAGATAGATAGATAGATAGATAGATAGATAGATAGATAGATTCGTGTGTGTATACATATATGTTATATGTCTGAGTCCTCTCTAAATATTCATTCAATATTTACAACAACAACAACAACAATAATAATAATAATAATAATATACAGTTCCACTTTAAATAGATCCATACACAACATTATGGATGAATACGGAGATGTGGAATGAGTTTTGTTTTAAGACAAACACGCACGCAGACACGCTCACATAACTTTCCTGCTGAGGGAGCAGTTATGGATCGCAAAGGACAGAAACAGAGAAAGGAGGACTTAAACTCTAAGTCTATATTGACTTCGAATAAATTACAAAAGGAGCTCATGTTAACATCTCTAGAGAGTACTTTGTCTTTTATAAATCATACAGGTAGGTAGCAAAGTTGTAATGTAGAAAGTAGGTAGAAATGTAGTTAAGTAGCATTATTCTTTTTTTTCTCATCTCGACTCCTCTCCTTTGGACATATCTCTGAAAAACGAAGAAAATATACAGGGACACTTAGCTTTTGTTTTTCTTGTATAAGAGTAAGTACCAGTCATGTTTATAGGTTGCTCTAAAACACCAAAGACAAACATGCCGAAAAAAAACAGACAAAAAGTGCTGCGCTGCTGTACAGTACTCTATTGACGATAGGAAGTGTTTTTATACTCTAGATTCCGAATCTGCTTGTCATACGTGTTTCTTCATCACCATGTCCTTCAGCTAAGATTTTCTTCTCTTTTCTATTTTTTTCTTCAAGTCTTCTTCATTTTTATACCATTGTGTCTCTCTTTATCCCCCTGGGGAGTCTGCACTTGGTAGAAACTTTTCCTGAGGGATAAACGGAAGGAATTTTTAAATGAGTTCATTTCTAGGGTTGGAAGGTGCTGGCAGCGGTGGTGAGACTCATGCTTTTCAGTTTGTTGTCCTTCTTCCACTTCATCCTTCTGTTCTGAAACCAGATCTTGATCTGCCTCTCCGTTAGACAAAGCGCGTGCGCGATCTCGATCCGTCGCCGTCGCGTAAGGTACCGGTTGAAGTGGAACTCCTTCTCCAACTCAAGAGTCTGGTAGCGGGTGTAAGCTGTCCGCGCCCGTTTCCCATCCGGGCCCGTCATATCTGAGGGTTTGGACCGAATAAAAGGCAGTTAGGGGGCGTGTTTGGATACAGCAACACATGACACAAAATGGTTACCATTTAGAAACGCACAAAAATAGTTTGGGGTAAATATATTAATTCCTGAATATGAAAAACACAAATTAGTCAAGAGATCAGATCAAGGCCTCTTCGACGGACCTTTTTTTTTTTTTTTTGAAAAAGAGTTTCTGAGTCTTCTGCGGCACTAAAGTTTAGTATTTAGTAGCCACAGGTGTTAATGTATGACGGTGTTCAATTCCATACGTGTAAACACAGATACAGATAGCTGGTTTCAGCCATCAGAATGAAATGTGTGTAAGGCACAAAAAAATGGGTAACTGCCCCTTACTCTTACAGCTGTCTTTTCGACAAGTTTTATGTCTGCCGTTTCTACTCCTTAGCATCTGCTAAAAGATTTGCTTTTATTTGTCACATTACTGTTTTTTTAAACCACCCCCCCTCACTATCGCCCTCTCTGCCCCCCCCCCCCCCCCCCCCTTACTCCCTCCAGCTCCCTTCAGGGTTTTATTGCCCCGTCCTCTGTCTCACCTCTCTAATAAAGTTCCCACACGTAATAAAGCTTCACTTTTCAAAGGAGCAACAGCCTCAACAGCCTTCCTTGCCTCTTTTCTTTTTCTCACTCTTTTTATCTTTTCCCACCCGGCTCTTTTTGCGGGTTGTTGGGCTTTGCTGCCCTGCTTGCCTCTCCCTTGACAGATTTATTGCGCTTTTGTGGAATTGATCAAATAAAGAGAAGGAGAAAAGACAGAGGGTGCAACCATTGGCTTCCCTTTCTACGGCATGGAAATCCAAAACGAATTGCACACCGATGCTCTAAGAAAACACAGTAATACAGTAATATAATTTTAGGGGGTTAAGCAGAGAGAGGCCAGTTGTCGTCTGTAGTTACGCTGATCTTAAAATAAAAAACACAATTTAAAAATGCATATCTCTTAATGTGAATATAAAAACAATGAGTAAATATAATGGAAAGCTGGTTAACTGGAAGGATAAAACACATCTTTGTCTGCTTTTTGACATATAAAAATAAGAATGGGTGCAGTTGGAAAAGGCTGTGTGGGGGGGTGGGGGGTGTTTACAATGAACCATGGTTTTTGTATTTCAGCTACTGTTAAACAGCCGGTCTACCCTGCTCACATTAAAGCAGCATGGTCTCCTGAATCTCTGAATCTATTAATAATCTATCTGTAATCTACTGAGCCAGTATTATTAATGTTACCATCAGGAAGCTGGTATGAAACAGAGCTTAAAAACTGTAAAAACAAGAGCAGTATGTACCATGACTTATGTGCAGCTTTCTCATCC
>JAQMCX010000022.1:5897158-5902650 GCA_029814765.1 Acanthurus leucopareius
CTAAGTGTGCCATGCTCTGCAAGTTGCAGGGAAACGGAAATGAGGAGGCAAGTGAGACACTGACCCAGTTGGGACACACTTCTCTCTCTCTCTCTCTCTCTCTTTCTCTCTGTAGGTGTGTGAGTGTGTATATATATATATGTATATATATATACACGGACGTATATATATATGTAGTGTGTGCAAATTACACACACACACTATATATACATATAGTGTTTAAATATATGTATAGTATATATATATATATGTTTCTAATGTGAAATAGTTCCTTTTGGTTCAATCTTATTTCACAGCTTCAAAAAACAGGTCAGTGGCCAAGATCTACTTTAATTTTCAGCATAGAATGAAACATTCAAAAAAAAGCAGAGCATCGAACACCTGTTCTGGATTCTATGAAATCCTGTTTCTGTACCACTGCTGTATTTTCTTGATGTCATTTAAATGTTTCATGAGCTCTCCAGTTCGCTAGATAGCTAGAAGATGTTTAGAATTCAGATTAAATTTGTATCAAAGCAAGCTGCTCCATCTGCAGCCACACATTCTTAATCTGCTATTACTCTGTTTAATTTGTAAATTTGTCCACTAAATAACTTATATTTATACATGTAGTATTCATATGTGACCATAATTAATTGTAATAAAGATTATTTAGATAACCCTTTCAAGCTATGTATAGATTTTAACATACTGCTCAAATACTTAAGTTCTTGACGTTTTGTTTTGTTTTGTTTTTGTTAAAATTCCTAAAACTGTAAAAGCAAGGTTCCTCTTGAAAACGTTTCTTGTTGAAAAGAAAAACAAAAGTTTAAGTGGAGGATATATAGGATATATAAAACAAAGATTAAGAGTGTATTTGCAAAAAATAAGACCATAAAATGTGTTGGCAGTTGTGTGTTGGTCAGTGAAATTAGCCCTCTAGGTCATAGTAAAATCATTTCCACTGTGTTTAACATAAAACATCTGCCAGCATGCAGTTCACCTTACAGCAGACATTACCACTGTGGGAATCAAACCGCCAACCCTGGCATGGTCAGAGTCATAGAAGAAGCCTAATCAACAACCTACCTCTTGCATGCCTTTAGCTTTTAAGTATAGTATTGTTCCGCAATTTGATAGTAAGTCTAACTTTTTTTTTTTTTGTGAATACCGAAAACAGATTGCTGCAAAACAACAAATATAATTATAAATCAGACTTCTGTTAAAAAAAGTGAAATATAACATGCAGCCTCTCTGGCACACAGGCTGCCGAAAATATTTTGTCTGTGTGGTATTAACTATTTACTGACAAACCTTGCCACCGGAAGTCAGGGGAACAAAATGGGGTAGAATTCACTGGAGGGGGATTTTTAGAGTAAATGTGAGTTCAACATTTAACAGGAACGTGCTATTAATAAGTAATTAATTGGAACTGGTGGCATTCTGCTGATAAACTCATAAAAACAGTCTACATAATGATTATATTAATATTAACAGTAACATTAATGCATATCTCTCTGTTTTGTTTTGGGTTTTTTTTTGACAGGAGACTACAAATTAGTAAAGATCACCGACTGGTGTTGTTACTGATTATTTCGGCATTACAAAAACATTTCATACATCATGATATTTTCTATTAGTCGACCTTATCAACTTAAAGTTTCTATGTATGCTGACTATGAATAAAGCACATGGATAACAGATAGGATTTCGTACTAAATGATAGCGGGTGTTGTGTTTGTTTCTGGGTTTTTGCTAATACTGTTGTTGTGCCTGTTTAGGTTTTGCATGTGTCAGTGATGCTGACCACTTGCAAGAAATAAACGGATGTAGTATATATAGTATGGAGTAACTATTGTCTTGTCCCGCGTGCATCAGAAACCCCAAATGCTTGTTGCTGAGAGATGGAACCCGCGTCGGTCACTCAGGGGATAAACTGGGTTCAAAAGGTCATACGGACATTGTCCACTTTGTTTGGGTGAAGTGTGCGTGTACATTTGTGATGTGTCTGACTGGCCGGCTGAGGACAGGTCAACTTTCTCTCCCTAAGTCTGGTCATCAATAAAATAAGCCCGCCATTGATAGCAGCTCGCGCCCCTCATGTCTCCTCGAGACTGCTGCGCGTGCTTACTTGGCCTCGACCACGCTCTTGCCTCGCGCGCCGTAAATATGTGAGTATATGTTTCGAATAAGAGGGTGAAAGGTTTATGATTCTTTTATGCGAGGGTGTAGTAGGCCACTAAATCATGAAATAAACATTTTTCTTCTTCTCAGTGCTCACTTTTAATAATGAACCTAAATGTCAGGGCTTTAATGGTTTGACTTAACCCACGGCCCTTAAAACAACAACAACAAAAAAAATACAATAAAAAAACCCAATTCTCTTCATAATCTTTTTTTTTTTTTTTTTACATTTTATTAAACATTTCTCATAGGAAGTATATGTAGGCCTAATTACTTGACAAAACACTTACATAAACAATGTAAAAAGCCATAAAATATACACTTTCTTGAACGTTTTTAGGTAGTTTGGAGAATAACATCAGTAGATTGCCCACCCCCACGCGCGCCCCCTCCATATCAAAAAGTAAAACAGCTGGAAAGGTTAAATAACCCCCTACCCACAATTGGGCCTATATTATTTCCACCACAAAAGGTTACCTTTTTCTTGCTTTTTTCTACAAACTACGGATTAAATATGAACATGATATTACTTTCATATACTTCTCAGGTAGATTTTCCTCTCCATATTGTTTCGTTTTCGATTGTGTTTCCTTTTTTTACCTGAGGGCAGCTAACTGATTACACACAGCACTTTTAGGAAATCAGGAAAAAACAACTACCGGGGAATAAACAATCGAGCAATATAGCATCAAAACAAGTGCCCTTTAGATAAGACATACATTTGAGAAAAATAAAAACTGAATAGAACAAGATATTATTGTTTATTGGAATGCAATTTTAAAAAACTGCGTCATAAAACAGTTTTTTTACCGTTTGATGGCGGGTTATGCCTTTCTTAAATTTTTAACTGGGCCTTGCCAACAATTTAAACGCTCTAGCGTGCCCCACCACCACCCCCCTCTTTTTACCTTTTCGTTTCTCTTTCTGTGTTTCCTAATTTGATCTATTTTTTCCACAGTAACACAAAACCTACTCAAAGATCGAAAAATATTTTCTAATTACATACCACTCAAAGAAGTAAATACAGCTTATCGAAGCAGTTTCATACACTTTTTGGCTGGTAGTGATATTAGATCATTCATAAAAGGCAAATCTTCTTCTCCCTTTTAGCTGTCTGTGTTACCACTGCTTAAGTTTAAAAGGGGAATAAAATATAAGCTACACTTCCCCAGAGTTTTCTCATCAGATCATTTCTGGAAGAAGACGGGGAGAGAAAGGAATAAACCAGCAATTTTCCATCCTCGTCTTCCTCTTTTTTGTGTTACATCGGATTGTTTCTCCTCTTTTACTCCGTCCGTTTCTCTTCTTCATCTCCGCCATTCACAGTGGAGGAAGAGGAAGAGGAGGAAGAAGAGGAATTAATCAATTTGTTCTCCTTCTTCCACTTCATCCTCCGGTTCTGGAACCAAATCTTGATCTGCCGCTCCGTGAGACACAACGCGTGTGCAATCTCGATCCGCCGCCGCCGCGTGAGGTACCGGTTAAAGTGGAACTCCTTCTCCAACTCCAGTGTCTGGTAGCGCGTGTACGTTTGCCGCCCGCGCCTGCCGGGGTTGCCGAAGGTCCCTAAGAGAGAAGGAAGGACAAAGAAATTTATATTTTAACCAGAATTATGAGACATAGATACATAGGCTGTAACTGGTGACAGAGAGAGAAAGCAAGTTATCATTGTTTTAGTGCCAGTTGTTAAATATAGTCTATGCTGTTCCCTTCCTACTAATATGGGATCAGTGGAGTTACCGAATCTCCCAGTTAATGGGTCCTCCAAATAGTGTCCTTGAAGTCCTTCGAAAAGTGCAATTTTTCTCAGAAAGGCAAGAAAGAGCCAATTTAAATTGTTAAAGTGGTAAAATATGAATCTAGCCAGGCTTACCGGAGAAATTGACACTTATTTTCTCCTTGGTAAGGGCTGGAACAGTGCAGTTTAGTTTTATGTGTGACTAGAATACAACCCCATAAAAATAACAACCAATCAATTCATTTATCTTACGAAAATTATGTTTTAATGTCGTCGCTGGAGAATAGCAGTACTTAGCAGAGAAGAAAGAAAAGCGTTGTTCAAGTTTTGGAGCCGACAAACCATAAATAACACAAACAGCGACAACAAAAACAATAAATCAATAAATCAATAATAATAATAATAATAATAATAATATGTCAGGAGGAGAAGAGACAATATCTCAGGGGGTAGTCCATTTCCCCACAGTGAGGATCACTTTCCAAGATCTTAGTCTCCTCTCCTCACTAACAGTATTTTGGCCCCTGGTGGTAAACAAATGGCCATGTTGTCAGTTTAGCAGCTTCAGCTTCTGTATCGATCTGAACTGCAGAGCATGGATGGAAAACCACACGCAGCGCAGGGCAAATATCTAACTATTCATAAATAAAAATTCAGCGAAACAAGATTATGGAGGAGCACTTAAGATTTTTGTGCCAGTCTGTTCTGTTTCCAGTTACCATTTAATTCTTTAGCTGTCACTTATGGCCAGCGTTGAGTTTTATTCCTTATAAGTTGTGGCACAGCCTGTTTCCACCTCATCTGTCATAACTCGGAGTGTCTTGCGGGGTTTTGAACAACAACAGCCCTTTATCATTCACCATTACTCACTTCTTATGTATTTTCTCTCTCAATAGGCTGTTTACTATGTGTAAGAAAGACACTCGGGTGAGCAGAGGCTGATAAATTTCTAGGCTATCGTGAATGAATTGACAAAGCAGTGCAAAACTGGACAAACACGTGCTTTTTAAAAAGTCAAATAAATATTTTTTCTCCTCTTTACCTTGCATGTGTTACGGTCACTCCGAACGTAACAACATTTGCAGACCTAATTATATAAAATAATAAATAATAATAAAATCATAACATAAATATAATTTCTAATTTAAAAAAAGCATATCATAATACTGTCTGCAGTGGGTCCTCCAGGTTGACAGTCTACAGGCGCGATATAATAAGCGAAGCGAGGTTGTGATAAAAATACCGTTAAGGGATGTTCTTCCTTAATCAGTAGATGCATTTCATGTTTAAAAAATAAATGAATGAATAAATAAAGATTTTTTTAAAGAATGTCCTCTAAAAGGACAGGTACTCGTGTTTATCTAGGCCAGTTTTAACCCTTTTCTTTGAGCCCACAGGCAGAATGAGAACGTTAAACAGATAGCTATCTAGAGATTACAGACTACTTAAAGTTTTCACTCCATCTCTTTATATGTCCCTTGTTTTTATACATAACACTCTCTGACAGGTTTTTCCTATCGGGGGGGGGGGGGGGGGGGGGGGGGGGGGGGGGGGGGGGGGGGGGGGGGGGGGGGGGGGGGGGGGGGGGGGG